>PQWD01010740.1:0-90943 GCA_019425675.1 Leucinodes orbonalis
TACACAATAACTAACTAAATGAACAACCACGAGTAACGCAATCTAAAAATCATCATGACACATAAATATTATTATATAATTTAGTAGAACGTAATTTTCATTAAATTTTGACCTTAACACGCTCACAGAAGAGTATAAATCAAAAGCACGAACGACTACCGGGTATAGAACCTAACATCTGTTGTCTCGGGTGACGGCGCAGTCGGCATTGATGGAGGATAATAACCACAGACATCCGAATATACAATTAGACTGGACAAGCCGCCAAGTTTATAGCAGTCCAGTGTCGCAATTTCTTTTCGGTTCTTACCTGTGAAAAGTTATATATATTCTTGGTAAATTTACTGATTCATTGCGATGAATATGGCATGTACAATTGCACAGGATGCATGTTGGGAAAAAAGGGTAATTTCTTCTAAATTCGTGCTCTTGACTCTCTCACAGAGCGTAAACTGGCAGCCAGTGTATGCTCGTTGAGCTTACATTGTCCACTTAAAACGCGGCTTGCCCCATCTCCTGTATTGGAAATCTGTGATAAAAACTGTCTATTAGTGTTGGTCTCCTTAAGGCCGCTCGCCATGGTCTGGCTATCACTTACCCAGGTGAGCGTCTAGACCTCCTGTACACTTATAACATAAAAAGAACTATGTAATATGATATCGAGCGAGCGACGTGATATAAATGAAAATTCTGCTCAACTGACGCGGATGGGCGACTTTTGCCGTCCGCGGACACTTAGTCGTTGTAGTATACTTTACTATAAAAATAAGTGAGTGATCCGATAATATTATTTTGTTCGTACAAAGATCGCTCGGTAGGTGTACAACTTAGATCATCATGCCAAGTTTTAAATCAGCGATGTGTCTTTTTAGGTTGCCGTAGCCAAATGGCAAAAAACGGAACCCTGATAGATTCGTCAAGTCTGTCTGCTGCGTCCGTCCGAATAATACAACCCCTTTTACTCCGAAACTATAAGCATACACTATTCAAACTTTGTACGTATATGTATTCTGTGAACCGCTATTAGGTTTAATGAGAAACTTGAAAAGAAATAATAATATATTTGGTTCCCATACCTAACTGAACCTCAAAATTTTTTCATCGAATCCCACCACGTAGGTATAACGTATTTCAAATTTTCGAAAATTATTATGTACTTTTTTTACGCTCTTACGATCAGAAATATCATGAGGAACGCGCACGCGCACGCCTTCGAAGATAATTAAAGGTTGTGCGTGAAGCGGCTAATCTGCACTGGGTTCACGCGACGACTAGTCCTATACACTCTTTACGGGTGGGCTCGTGCACCTTGGAGGGGACGTTTAATGAGCGGATAATGATGAATAATACTTGAATAATTTATTTATTAGTTACAGAAAAAAAGGTTATAAACTAAAAAAAATTGACCTACAATGTTGAATTTATCATATTGGACAGTCAAGACCTTGTGATTTTATTATATTTGTCTATAATACTGTTATACTTGAACATCAAAAATGCAAATAATTATATTTTCCCCCACTTCATTCGAACCAAGTGTAGCATTCGTCCTAAGTTTATTTGCTTGTCTCAGCGAAAAATGTGTTGCTGGCATTTGTTTGCGTTCTTAGGTAAGACAAAGCATCTAGCTGTAAACAGGTTCAAAGTCAACTAACAACCAGCATTTTGTCCACGACCGTCACGGTGGAAAATCGGCAATGGATTCTGCGGATAAGCTGTCCAATTTGTACGCTGATTCTGGCCATTTGTCTCCTTACTATACTGGCTTTAAGGTTCAAATTCGATTTGCGTGTAAACTGACGTATTTGTCTTCCCAATGCTTACAACGTTGATATCCTTTGAAGTAGGCACGAGTAATGTTGTGCCGTTTTGGCGTGATACCTTGATCCGGCCTACGAGGTATTATTCAGTGACCTTTTTAGGCTTAACTGGTTTTATTGTTACAGACTATTTTCTTCTGTCTTTTTTTTATTTGAACTCATAGGTAAATAGTTTTCAGAGTGACATTGAAACGTGTTAGTGGATTGTTTTGTTAGATTATTTTTAACTATGTCCAAAGTACATAGTTCTATTCCTAGGTATATATAATTACCAAATGCACCATAACCATAAAAAACCGTAACATATTGTACAGGAATGAGCTTATTATTTTACCCTGTTTATATTCGCTGAGAGCGTGGGTGGTCAGTGGTGTGGACTGTCGCCTTCCTACCGGAGGGCTGAGGTTCAAATCCGACACGTACCAATGTATTTCGAATTTTCGAAAAATATATGTACGTTATCCGACGCTCTTACGGTGAAGGAAAACATCGTGAGGAAACCTTCATGCACGCCTGCGAAGAGATTCGAAGGTTTGTGTGAAGTCGTCCAATCCGCACTGGCCCGCGTGGACGACTAAGGCCTAATCACCCTATACGGGTAGGCTCGTGCCCCTCGGTGGGGACGTTTAATGAGCTGATGATGATGATGATGATATTCGCTGAATAACGAAAATATTAAAATCGAAGGTGTTTCGAGTGAAGACCAGAAAAACCCGCACTCCAAACGTAGCATGTCATACAAATCCATAATCAATTTCAGTTGCAGTTAAGAACTGGACAAAGGTCTCTCCCATTTTGTACTAGATATCCCGGTCCCGCACTTTCCTAGGTCCATATACGAAAAAATATGTATACCGTTTAAATATATATTATATATTTATACAGTTTAGTCAGTTTAGTTGACGTTCCATCTGGTGAAATGGTCGAGACGTCGGTTACTACACTAAGGGTTCCGGGTTCGATAACCGGGCATTACAAACATTTGTAATAAATAATGCATAAAAATTTCTGTTTGTATTTGTCTGGGTGTTTTCTATGTACACATATATATGTATTTACAAAAAAAAAATATACATAGAAAACACCCAGACCATTACAAACAGACATGTTTATGCACATAAATGTTTGTATTGCCCGGGGATCGAACCCGGAACCCTTGGTCTTGGTGTTGCAGTCGATGTCTCAACCGCAACATCAAATCGTCAATCGCCCAATCGTCGGGTCGTCAAATATATAAATATTTTTCATATATTTTAAATATATTTGGATACTTTTTTAAATGTATTGTGTACAATTACAACGCCCTTTCACATTGCTTAATTACCCACCACCCACAGAGTATCCGGTACCTATGGTCCTAAATAGCCAAGGGAGTTCTCCACATTATAGGTGGTGGTACTGAGTCGTCTAGGTAGGTGCCATCGCATTGTCATCTTCTGTGTTTCAGGATAAGGGCACTATAGCTTCTAAAATTACCGGGTGCACGAGACCTTGTTATAACACTTATAACATATAAATAAAGAAAAAGAAAGAAAAAAATCGGTTGTTGGTTTCAATCAATGTTGCTCTGTCTATATATTAAAAAAAAAACCGCATCAAAATCCGTTGCGTTATTTTAAAGATTCAAGCGGTACATGGGGACACAAAAGTGACATTGTTTTTTTTAATATTTTTTATTAATAAAATTACATCTACAGACTCATGGTCCGTACTCTTTTTAGTTTAAGATTATTTTGTAATTTAATTATTATAATATTATGTTAGTGCTCCGCGCATGGGGCAAAAGAATTGGTTAAAGGGGGAATGGGATAACAGTCAGAATTAAAATAACTAAATATTTACATTAGGTAAAGTAGGGGGGTGAATAATATAGAATAAAGGAAATAAATAACATCATAAATACTCTCTCTCTCTCTGTTTTATATTTATATAATAATAGTAGCAATAACTCTTACATTTTTTAAGTCTTACTCTTCATTATTACAATTAGAACTTAAAATTAATACATTTAGGGATGTCCATGTGGCCACCACCGATGCACTTCTTTAAGGTGCAGATGTTGAGGTGGATGGACCAGGGGAGTGGGCCTCTTTTTGGCTTTGTCTCTCCGATGCAATGAGTTTGTTTAGGATTGCATAATCCTCCTCTTAATAGTGACATTGTTGTGTACTATGTAGTGATATGAAATTTATAATAATTTGATTATTTTTAACGCACAATGTTTATTTGACATGTTGATCAATTTGTAATTACAAGCTAAGTAATAAATACACTTTTACTGAATTAATCTAAGTCTATTTATGTATTGTAATTACTACTTATCAATGAACACTGCAAGTAGAGTTTTAGAAAATTTAAATTGGAAAATTGGCATTGAACGTATAAAAAATACGGACGGATTCTCGCTGACATCAAAAGTGTGTCAAAATTTGGCCAGATATTGAGACATTTGGCTCACATTCTGTCAACAGAGCCGAGAAAAAAAACTTGCGTCTTGCGTAGTAAAAAAACGAATTGATCAAAAGAGAGAAAAATTAAGTATTAAGTACTTTTCGCAAATTAACAATTTCATTCATTTTCATTGAATTTAATTTCATTTTACGTATAAATAAATTGATGCTTTGATTCCTTTACTTCGTTCTGTACATTAAAACTGAAAAGCGTTTTGTTTTTTATTCCTTTAGTATCTCTCTCTTAGACACAGAATCTCGCTCAGCCATTTCGCATCACGCGCTCGGCAGACAGACGAATCGCCCCATGGAAGGAGATTACGCTAAAGCTCCCGTTTAGAGGACTAGCTAAATGGAATCCGAAACTCCTTTGGGTTCACTATTTTGTAGCTATATCAAAGGCACTTTCGTGCACATATATACGTTTTGTATGTTTGTGTGATTAAGCGAAACAACAGTGCTTATAATGTTATTATTATATTGATTAATTCTTGAGACATAAATTAAAAAACCTAAAACTTCAAAAAATTTTTTGAGAAGTTATTGAAAACTTGACCTTCTGAATTATTTTCTCCTCAACCTTTTGTAGTCTAATTCTAGATAAGGTTTTCTCCCATTTCGCGTTGATTATCCCGGTACTCCATTCCTCATTCAGCCTCCCCAAGCGATCTTTAACAAATCATCGGTCCATCAAGCCAAGCAAAGACCTACGAGTATGCTTGCTAAGACGCAATAATTACCACTTTATTTGTCCCACTGGCCATCAGACTTAGTAGTAAGGAATAGTAGTTAGTAATTATTTTCTATCAACACTCGAGACGACAGATGCTAGGTCTCTCATACCCGTGTGATTTTAGTAACGACAGTGCGCTTTTCCCGAAAAACAGAAGTGCAAAACACTTATTTTACGGGACGTTATCTGGCACTGCGGTGGTACCTACCTAGACGACTCAGTACCGAGTCCACAAACGAATTTGTTCGTAAATATAATAAGCAACTTTACCAATAAATATTGACTCTAAGATAAAAGAAACAAACTTAACTAAGGCCACGTTTCATCTTTAACGCTTCCCAAGTAAAGGAATATGAGCAATGGAAATACACCAACGCAGCCGCTCATCAAAGCGTATTTCTATACCATATTTTTATTCTCCCAATCAATGGAACTAAGACCTTTTCGGGATCAGCCCGGGGCCACCAATCGACGTACTTTATCAAGAGCTCTAATGAACTCGATATATAAGAAGAATGTGCATTGGTTGCTTCGTCAGTATATTTCGGATGTGCGTGGTCTTGCGGAAGAAAAAAAGGCCATATGAAAAATGGCGGCGATATTTCTTGGTAACGATTACTGTTGGCGCGTGAATCGTTCGGAATTTAAGAATTCGTATGTTTATTTTCTTTGGACAAACAGTCGTATGGAATAGACTGATTTGATTGGCTGGAGTTGTGGTAAGACNTAAGATAAAAGAAACAAACTTAACTAAGGCCCGTTTCATCTTTAACGCTTCCCAAGTAAAGGAATATGAGCAATGGATACACCAACGCAGCCGCTCATCAAAGCGTATTTCTATACATATTTTTATTCTCCCAATCAATGGAACTAAGACCTTTCGGATCAGCCCGGGGCCACCAATCGACGTACTTTATCAAGAGCTCTAATGAACTCGATATATAAGAAGAATGTGCATTGGTTGCTTCGTCAGTATATTTCGGATGTGCGTGGTCTTGCGGAAGAAAAAAAGGCCATATGAAAAATGGCGGCGATATTTCTTGGTAACGATTACTGTTGGCGCGTGAATCTTTCGGAATTTAAGAATTCGTATGTTTATTTTCTTTGGACAAACAGTCGTATGGAATAGACTGATTTGATTGGCTGGAGTTGTGGTAAGACGCCGTATGTGTTAAATCAATATGAAATCAAAAGGAATAAAATATTTATGAGCATTGAAGTTTAAATGCAGATTGTTTAAAATCAAGTTTGTAATCGGTGTTCACTATACCTGATCTTTACTTAATAGTTATAAACTACATGTTACAATATAAACATTCTTCTGGTTTTGACTCCAATATAAACTTTTTTAAGAGAAATACTGTAGAATACTCCACTACATTTTTTAATGACCATACTAAATACTTTAAATTATTTAAATCATATACGAAGTTCCATCTTTAAGGTCGTACCAAATCCTTCAAAAATTTAAATCAACGTTATAATTTTACGTAATTCTAATTACAAGTATTCCTTTCAGACGCAGAGTTTCACGTTTAATGTGGCACGCCTACTTGTAAAATTGGGCCAAGTGCTGGAATAATTTGCTGTCTAATTTAGTAAGCAAAATTGCATGTTAATTTAAGATACATAATAAATTTTTCTGTACCTTAAAGATAAAACTAGATAATGATACCCGTAACATTGACAATGATTAAATTGTAAGCAATTTTGAAAAAATCTTTCAAAAATCTCCAAAATATTTGCCTACGAATTATTATGATATAAAAATATATATTTTTATGAATGGAAAATATTTGATTTCAAGAATATAATATAATATATTTAAAATAAATCTGACGTGATAATAGTGTCGTTGAATGAACAACAACTAAGATAAAAGACAACAAATAATAGTTTAAAAAACTTGAAAACTCGCTTATATTACTCAATAAAAATTGAGTTTGAAAACAAACTAAAAAATAAGCTTGAACCATGAAAGCGACTAAATAGTGGTAAAATATTTTGATTTAAGAAATAAGTTAACAAACAAAAAATGGTGTTTTTGTGAAAAAAACCGGTGGGAGCTCCATATATTCAAATTCAAACTTAATTTTGTACTTACTAATTTAATTTTTTTTTGTATTCCTGACAGTAAACCCTTTTATTTGATACCCATAGGCGCATTTCAAATAGCCTGTTCGCCTTATTGGATTTTAGTCACGTGACTAATAAATTCGTATTCCTGATAGCAAGCCCTTTCATTTGATATCCATATCATTGGGGTCAATTTCAAATAGCCTGTCCGCCATCTTGGACATCCGCCATATTGGATTGCATTCACGTGACTATTTTTTTTTCATATTTCTGACAGCAAACTCTTTCATTTGATATCCTAATATCATGGGGTGGATTTCAAACAGCCAGCCCGTCATCTTGAAAAGGCCGCCATATTGGATTTGTAATAACGTTTCTTAGCTAGTCATGTGTTGTCATCAGAATTCAGAGCGTATGCGAAATTTGATCCTGATAGAAGTTCGGTAAGTGGGTCAAATTAAAATTCCAAAAATTTCTCACATAGTTACCAGTGAAGCTAATAAAAGCGTGTTGAATAATTGAATTAAATATATTTTTTATTGGAACACTCTGTCAGGGCCGCTATGCTAGAGTATTTTGCACTTAGACAACTCAGTTAATAAGTCTTCCATCTACTAAATTACTAAATTTTGCCCCTATAATATGTACAATATCTGAAGAACTTGGCTCACAGTTTTGTCGTGCGATCTTATATGAGGGGTAGAATTAGTATAACTCCACCATAAAGGAAAATGCCACAAGCAAAACTCGCTTTATGAAATTACCAAAGAGATCGCGTAATAATATCCATAGTGACATAAAAAACGAAATACAATGATAAAGATTATTATTAATTTAAAAATAATTTTTGTTTACATACTTCGCTGGAATTTATGCTTTAAAGTTATGCTTTCAAAAAAGCGGTTCATTATAAATTTGTCGTTCATTTTAATACTTTCATTGGAAAAATATAATTCTTTAAGTGAATACCCTAACCTAACCTAAGCTAGAAATCAGCTAGAGCTGTATACTCTAGCAGACGACTTTATTCATATTCTTGACAAATGCGTGCAGTAAACATAGACGTACACAAACGAGCACCATCTTAGCTCGCCGCAAAGCATATGATCCTTCGTATTTGTCGTCGCCAATCCCCCTTATTTGACGGCCCTTCCGTTTTAGAAAGCGCCATTTGTTGTGCCTACTTATGCTCGGTTAGACTTGCCATATTAATAATTTTGTTGATTTAAAGTGTACTGTCCGATGGCCGTTGGAGCAGACGAGTTCTGGAGTGGAGACCGCGTCTCTGCAAGCGTAGCGTAGAACGCCTCCGGCCTGATGGACCGACGACTTGCGAAAGATCGCTGGTGGAGGCTGAATGAGAAAAGCGGAGGACCGGTATATCCGGCGCAAAATTGGGGAGACCTATGTCCAGCAGTGGACTGCAATAGGTTGAATAGGAAAGTGTACTGCAATGTAACAGCTAATAGTATTGTTATAGTAATCTTTGTTGCGGATATAGCTCGCTGAATCAGTTAGTTGAAGTGGTACTGAACTGATCATATGTATCGCATACCATGGTTGTTGAAGCAAACAAGTTCTAGAGTTCTACGTCACGTTAGGACGACCTCCGGCCAGGTTAACTATCACTTTCGATGAGTTACGATGAGAAAAGCGGAGTTCCGGGAAAAGCGACAAATTTTTATATATAAAAATTACTAGTGGACAAGTGGTTTGAGTGTAAAGTTCAGATTGCTGCGTGACCGTGGGTTCTTTTCTGACGGAAAGACCGCATTGTACAAGCAATTTTGCGCGGTTTTTCTCACTTTGGTTAGGCCTTTTTGAAACTAAATAATACTGTACAGCCGACCGTTTCAATCCAAGTTAGCTAAAAAGTGAAGTAGGTAAAATAAAAATGTTTAGTTAATACAGTGCAAACGTTTGTGTGCATAAAAATGTTTGAACTTGTAAAATACCTACGTATTTTATATGTATAATATGTATATATTACAAATAAAAATCTGTTTATAACACGTCACAACTGGCATAGTAAGTGTTAATTCCAAACAGGTATTTTTTTTTTCCTTTTATTTGGAACAAAAAACAATTACATAATAAAGGCTTAATATAAGTGAAGTTTTACAAAAGGTACTCATTATGTAACCAACCTCATTGTTCACGAAATAAATGTAATTGACAAGCGCAATTGTCGCAAAATGACGAATGACATTATGAATGCTAGGTCCATGGATCAGCGTTATACAAAACAAAACAAATAACAAACTACATCTCATTCTTTTAATATTAAAATACATGACTCTTTGAATTGGCTCAGTGATAATACAAATAAATCTACAGTAACAAATTTAACATTATGCAATATCATGATACGCTGTAGAGGTGCGCGCAAGCCTGCTATGGTTATCGCGGCAAACACTGATAGTCGTTGAGTGAACTGTTCCAACACAATTTGCTGTAAAATCCCCGACGCGCGGGTAGCTCCCCTGCGTCTACATCAAAGAGGATAGCTCGCGAACTCTCCGTCTTCAAATTTATCGTCGGCCATTTTGTAAGGTTTTTAGTGCTCAAAATGGAGGTGCATTTCCTTTGTTCAGTTGTACGCGGCGTAATGTATTGGGTGATTTTACAAATGTTTCACATATGTTACTGTCTGTAATGTATAATTGCTGATTGTTTTGGCGATTTAATATTGTTGATGTTTTTATTTTAAAATTAGTTTATTTAAAAGCATGGGAATATCCGTATCTATACTAATTATTAAGTTGAAGTGTTTGTTTGAACGCGCTTATCTCAGAAACTACTCGTCCGATTTGAAAAGTTATTAGTGTTAGATAGCTAATTTATCGTGGAAGGCTATATCATCACGATATGAACAATAGGAGCAAAGGACCAAAGAAGAATGTTTCAAAATCGGGAGATTTTTCCTTACGCTTACGCTGTGTAAACGGTTAAAGTTTCGTGAAAGTCATGTATAACAGTATTGTTCCTTTTAAAAGTGCAAAAAAAAGTTGACGACAGCATTTATGTTTTGTCTATCTTTGAATGTTCGCACACTGAAGCCTCTTTTTGCTACCCAAATTTGTTCTCAAATAAAGCATTATTTGCGAAGGTGTTTTAATAAATATGACATTAATCCTTTTCCAAATAAATACGTTATTTATTTCACGAGTATTTAACTTAAAATTACCCTTTGCATCTTTCGATTTAATGATGAAGATTTCATCTTAGGAGATAAAGCAGTTTTAAGTCACCTATATAAACGAAGTAGCGGGTAAAAGTTAGTGTGGGCCCAAAGTATTTCATGCAGACGAAGTTGCATGCAAAAGCTAGTTATTTAATAATTGTCCAGGAGCTCACACTTAAGATACGAGCCAAACTTATTTCTTCACTATGCTATATAGCATATACGTGTATATATATGTACACGTATATGCTTCAATAAAGAAAACACAACAACAATTCCGGTATAGTTTTTTTCGATGAAGGATTGGCAATTTGATGTGGCAGTGGGCAGGGCACATAGTGCGTAGAACCGATGGCCGATGGGGCGGAGAGGTTTTGAAGTGGCGGCTATGTAACGGAAAACGAAGCGTAGGCTGATCCCTAACCAGATTGATGGATGACCTGGTTGAGTTGGTGGGAAGCAGATGGTTGTCAACTGCTTAGGATCGGCACACATGGAAATCATTAGGGGAGGCCTTCGTTCAACAATGGACATATTGGGCTGATTTGATGATTTTTCGATGTGTTTTTTTATTCGATGTGTGTTGGTCGCAAAAGCCTATAACAATACTAATAACTCATTCGGTTGAAATGTAATAATCTTAAATAGAATATACTTAAAAAAAAGTTAGGATACTTTAAAAACAAACAAATGGAGTAATCCAACAGCAGCGAAGACCAAAGGTATATTATTTCGTACGCTACATTATAAAATTGTATTAAGTCCTTGTATATTGTATGTCTATGTGAGAGAAAAATAAATAAATATTATCATTATTTTTATATTATGTATTGATTGCACTAATCGACGGACAACAGTAGAAAAACACTCCCCTACATATTTATTGCTATCCTGAATGTCTTTTGTTTTTCTCCCTATCATTTGTTTTCCTCGCCTTTTGTTTTTCCATTGAAGGTTTCTCCTGATAGTTTTCTGGAATGGCATAGTCACGGGCTGCCTTACCTCACTGTACAAGTAAAAAGGGTCAGAATTATGCCATTCAGCAAAAGTGTAGTCATCTGGGTCGTAATTATTGTCAATTTTTAAAGTAAATAGTATTCGAAATCACCCTATATTTTTATTTGGTAAGTAAGCTGAAAAACATGATAATTATGGTTACATTATATTGGTGCCCTTAATTTTGACCATATTTTACTATCAATAATTGAATGTATACTAATAGAACAAAATAAAAACAAAAATGTTATGAATATAATAACAAATTATGACTATACATCGTGAAGATATCCCAGGAATCCAACGGAAAGATTGTCTTCATTCTATTTATAAATTTATTTCCTGTCTTTATTCTGAAAAAATAATTTATTTTTTAAACAGTATGAATTTTATTTAGATATCAAGCTTCTTTAGTTTGTATTTAAATTTAAACTTAAATTTAATTAATTATCATAATCACCAACTCATAAACGTAACCGCCAAGGCGCATGAGCCTACCCGTACGCGGTGCTGTATAGGCCTTAGTCGTCCACGCGGGCCCAGTGCGGATTGGACGACATCACGCACAACCTTTATATATTTATTTAAGGACAACCAACATAACAAACGATGATATTATTCACAATTAAAACTTATTAGTAACATAACAAATCGCTGTTATACTCAAAGGCTGCCACGACATGCACTAATGTATGCCTTTTAATAAATTACTTAAATTACATAAATTTTAACAATTATAAAATTTATTTCACTTCGCAGGCGTGCGCAGGTTCCCACACTATGTTTTTTCCTTTACCGTCAGAGCATTGGATAACGTATAAATTCAAAATTCAGAAACACTTTGGAACATGGTGGGATTTGAACCTGCGTCCTCCCGATCGGAAGTCACCAACGCGCGACCTATTTTCAATATTTATCAGAACACCAACGACTTAATTTTTTATAAGAAGCTGAAATGTACATTGAATTCTCAAACTTTAAGTTTCACGCACTACTTCTCGACTTGAAACTTACCTCAAATTTTGTTACTCCAACAATTGATTGCTTAATTATAGCACCAGTCTGGGAACTCCATTGTTTCATAGTCTCCGCTAAACCAGGCCACTGCATTGTCCTCTCCATTTTAAATCAAATTCCCGACCCGAACAAAATTAAAGACGAAACGCATAAATTAAATAGAGTTAGACAAACTTCAGTGGTAAGTTTCATTGAAAGAGGTGCGCTCTTTTGAGGGATTGTTCTATTCAACAGGATCGACCACGAACTTAGTAGCGGTAATATTGGGTTATAACCCGCCATTATGCGGAAGAGAATAGGGTGTAAAATTGAATGACTCTGATTGCAAATGGAAAATCGAAATTCGCGGAGTTGTATGCTAATGTACAGCTCCCATCGGAAAGATTCGTGAAATGGTCGAATTGGATACCGAGTCATTGGAATATTTATTAGTCTGGGGATTCCTCGGTTTCGTATCTCCGGTTTGGTTTGTCAGAGTATCACGGGGTCGTGTAAACAACGACCTGAAGTTACCTCGTCTTGAAATGGATCATTTAATTAGTATTTGTACGTTTGAAGTTTGAGGCTTTGATTTGTGATCTTTATTCATGTATTCATGTTGGCGATTTCGAAGTATGTGATAGACTCAGAATATTTATCACGGTCGTTTTCAGGAGAGAGAACTTCTTAATATGTATGTTTAAAAAAGTATTTATGTACTATGTGTTTGTGCAGTTGGAGAAACCCATTCGTGTCATAATATTTGCATAAAATAGGTTAAGAATTGCATTATCTCATTATTTCTTATGCTACAACATGAACACTTGCCAATGACTTGCCGCCAACTTAAACAGGTAATCCGTCCATCTAGTTGAGGGTTACGTGAACGCCACTCGAGAATCTTTCCGCCACATCAGCCATTAGTTCTACGCACTATGTGCCACCAATGATGTAAAAAAGCATGGATTCGTTTTAAGCTTACAAAACAATCGAAAAAAGTCTTCCGAATGCTGTGACAGCACACATACACATATTTCGAATTTCGAACACATTTACCTTAGAGTACAAACTGTACTCTCTTCGGCGGTTCGTTTTTGAGGCACGAATGGCGTATCTACCTTTATATATAGAATATCATTGCCTGCCACTTTAACTTTCTAATCCAGTGGGCTATGTCAGTCACTCATGTTCTTATTCTAGTTAGTGACATACGTGAAATAATATTACAGGCATGGTCGTATAAAAATATAAACCCTCATTAATATATAAAATGCTAGAAAATGTGTCCCCAAAATGAAAATATTTATTGATATTAGTGTTTTCAACTAAAAATACGAAATCGAATTGTTTATTTACCTATGATACACCATTTCATAACACAAGCCATGTTTATTTTTTGGATTTTTTCTAACATAATCTATGGCTCTGTTGACAGATGCGCGTCAAATGTCTTAATATTTTGTGGTTTTCCATCCTAAACAGGCTGGATTTTGACAAACTTTTGTTATAAGCGAGACTTCGTTCGTATTTTTTATACGTCCATCAATGATGTAAAAAAGTAAGATCGTATATGCTCACATAACAATCGAAAAAGTGTTCCAATGCAGCGACAGCCACATATTTCAAATGAAGCGTACATTTACCAAACAGCTTCAACTGTATTCTGTCTTAGTTCGTTTTTTTGGCGTATCTATTATATACAGAAATCATTGACGTCATGACTACATTTATGTACTTTACTATCATACTATAAACTAACCAATGTTGTGCAAAACGTTGCACCAAATGCAAACGGGCAACGTTTTTCCAACCGTTCACATGTCGCCGACAGCGCAGTGATTAAAACGCCAGTCGTGGGTTCGGCGCCCGTTTACACGCATTGGCATCATTCCAAATCGTTTGCGGACAGAAACTGTTCGGCTTTTGCTCGTCTGCCTGCGACGTTTTTAATTCGATTCGGTGCGGGGTTAGGCGGTGAATTAAATATGAATACGAAACTAATCGGAAATCGTAGTATTTTGAGGATAAGTTTCGTTTGGAGTTAAATGTGTCTATTACTACATGGTCGAATAATATTGCAGCATTTTTATATTGTACTTTAACACTCGTATAAAGAGAAACAACTTTTCATCATCTTTGTAAGCTCGGTAGTGCATATTTTAATTCACTAATCATTTGCTTGACATCGAGTGACATTAGCAAAAAGATTTACAGGTTTTTTCATATTATTTTACTATGACATTAAATAGGAACGTTCATTTGCTCAAGGTACGAACGTGCTGCTTGCTTGATAGTAAGACACAGGTGATATATCGTCTACAGGTTTTTCATATTTTTAACCAAGTCATTAAAGTTCGTTAATAATTCGTCCAATATAAAGTAGTTACTATAAAGTAAGTGACATGAGTGAAAATATTACAGGTGACAGGCAGTGATAGACAGATATATTACTGGAACTTAAGGTTTTTACATCACCAATTTGCAACTGTGCTGTTGTCCTCTTGTCTCTTACTTGATTGCTAACTCTTTTAAGACAAAAGAAAAAATACCGTTTATTAAAAACACAAAAGTCTTGTTTTTACAATACAATGAAATTAAAATTTAGTTTTCTTGTATACGTAAAAATCCAATTCACAAATGAGAAACCAGTTTTAAGTTATCGAATCGTCTTCATTGTATTCCCACGGGCTCCCACTAAAAGGTTGAAACTGTGCAAACTCCGCAGACCGTCTCGAACACGCGCCGCGGGTCCATTAATATCGGTGTGCGTGTGCGGAATCGCAAGTTGCGATTCTGCACTTGTTTGATTTCACAGTACGGGCTAATGGAACCTGTCTAGTAGCCTAACAAGGGAAGCCGACGCGAGAGAATGAAAGAAATTTGAATTTTAATTCTGGGAAAGTTTTGTGTAAAAACAAACTATGTTTTTTGGTAAACCATTACAATCTAAGGGTAATTAAGGAGAACCCTATTGAATACCTTCTTAAATCTATAGATTAAAGACTCTAACGCCTGTATTTTAGAACAAAATTAAACCTTGATTGTTACTTAAAATGAGCAAGAAAGGGATGGTGCTATCTATCGTATAGAGCGTTATCCCTTTCTAACTATATAGCCTTAGACTCGAATCGATCATTTTTCAGTTTATAAGATTTAATTTAAGCGTTTGAGCATGTAGTTATGTTTTGACTAATGTTTTACTGCAATTCTCAAATCCGTATCCTTTATATCGTCGATGAAATTTTGTAATATTTTTCCAATAATAATTAGATACATAGGAACATCTGGCGATGTGTAAGTAATTATAATTATGTAAACAAATTTTTTGCACTCATGGTGCCTTCAGCTCACTCAAAAAACCTCCAGAATTCATCGAAGGGTCATCATCATCAGTTCTTAAACGTCCCCACCGAGAGGCACGAGCCTACCCGTAACGGGTGTTTAGGCCTTAGTCATCCACGCGGGCACAGTGCGGGTTGGACGATTTCACGCACAACCTTTGAATCTCTTCGCAGGCGTGCGCAGGTTACTCACGATGTTTCCTTCACCGTAAGAGAATCGGATAACGTACATATAATTTCGAATTTCAAAACACTTTGGTACGCGTTGAGATTAGAACCTCAGCCCTCTCGGTAGGAGGGCAATAGCTCTTAAATTGAGCCACCAACACTCTTTTCTGAATAATTTCCCAGACACTTGTAACCAATTATACAATTAAAAAGTAAGAACATAGCCAGTGACTTCAATTCTATATAATCATTAGCTAGCGCCTTGACACTAATAAACATAGGAACCAACTAATTTACAATGAGCCTCGTTTTCGACAGAAATGCTCTTGCACCCTAGACTGAAGAACAGCGATTCCAATACAAAGGGTCACATGAACTGGTGACAAATCCAGTAGTTTCCAGTGGGGTGATCGTCTTGAAAGTTTTATTTCCATAGCGCTAAAAGTTATAAGTAGTGTACGACGTAAACAGGTTTAACATTCTATTTCATTTTGTTAACGCGTTTAACGTGTTGAGAAGTGAGTTGGAATTTTCTTTCGATATCGGTTCAATGTTTTGTTAAGGTTGATAGGTTTTGTCTCTCTTATTTGTTTGTTTTCAATCTATTTTTAGCTATAGTTGTGTTTCCCAGGAGTAGTTTATATTTTGTCTGACACATATAGAATATGACTAATGTTTAGTTCGTTTTAACATTTCAAAGGTTCATCAAATAAATTAATAATTTCATTGAGTCGCATTCGTAATATATTTAGTAGTTTTAATATACATCAAGATTGCTTCCTAATCTGGGCGGGCGTAAGTGCGCATCTGACTGTCACAAATTGATTTAGTTGCATAGTTTATTTTCCCAGTTTGGTGTGGAATGTTTGCGGACCCAGGGATCGAGTGAAACACAGGACGGCTGTCAACGCACTTTCCTTTATTCATCAAACAAGTTAAACAAGGTGCGAGGGCGCAGCCACGCTATCCGTCTATAGGTTACACTTATAATAGGTAGGTACTCGTCATGACCTACTTAACAGGTCAAATAATATTAGGTAGAATCGGCTGATTGTTTGAAAATAAAAACGAGCGGCATAGGTCTCCATAGGCTTTTATCTGTATCAGCATCTCCAAAAAATATCTGGCAATATATAATATAAAAATGATCGCAAGATGTGTTGGTAAAGCGCATAACCAACAACGCCTGGACAATTTGGCCAAATCTTTTTTAAAATGTTCGTTGAAGTCCAAAGGATGGTTCTTACGGCGAGAAAAAATCGAATAATTGCCGGGCAAACCCTAAAACAGCCCTTTTCTTTTTCACATAAAAACATTTTCTAATTAAACGTAGAATCAATTTGAGCTTTATCGCTATATAATGTAAAAGTTCATTAAAATTACTTACTTTTAAATGCTGTATAGTGTTTTATTTAATTTTTAATTCACACCGAATTATTACCAGGGTACGGTTCTGTTCAGGATATTTTTTTTTCCATATTTTTGCAAAGCAATATAAAAAGGTAGGAACAAACACTGCCTATTACATTTTTTTTCTGACAGGACGAAGTCTGTCGGGTCAGCTAGTTTTAGATGAAAAATAATAACTAGATTTACATATCACTCAGAAAATGCCTCGGAAAAGTCTGCCCATCGCTAATAATCATACGTTAGAGAACAATTCACGGATCGGTAAGTTAGTGTGGCAGTGGTCACGTGTGTAACTCTATGACAGTTAAAGCTGACTAGTTCTGAAGTGTAGACTTTTCTTGGAAAACGTGAGCATAGGACGATCTCTGGAACGTGCATAGGAAGGTCACTGGTGGAGGTTGAAAAAAAACGGACGACTATCTGATGCAAGATTTAACCAGTGCACACCAAGATTCAATTCAATGTTTTATTGCTTTTCCATATGTTTATAGGTTGGCATAATTGTGCTGTACCCATTGAGATAAATAAATAGAGTAGCAATAACCATGCGCGCCTGGCGATAAAAGTGTAACCACTTCTATAACTGCAAAGACGTAACTTTGAAACCAGAAAGAGTTTTTCCAAGTAAATATATTTTGTCTCACTTCTCAAGCACAAAGACAATACCGCTGGCTTACTTTGAACAAAGACAGAAACACAATCGTGCAATTTCGGGTGGTGTTGCCTGTCATAAGAAATTTTGCACAAAATTATAAATAAAATAAAATATTTTCAATAATGATAAATTAGACATTTAAAATAATTTCAATGTTGTTTTGTAAGTATGGGTAAATTATGTAATTGCTATTTAGGTTAGTGGACTCGTATTGTTTATGTTTAATAATTGACATACGTTGCTGACTAAACAGCTACTTTTGTCTTATTCTAACCTGCACTACCTAAAACGGGGGGTGGAAGTTTTTATGAAACATTCCACAATTTTAAAGTACTGGCTAAACATTGGTATGCAGACTATTGTCACTAACAAAAATAATAGACAATAAGATTTGATGCATTTTTCAAATTGCAGTCAATATATGATAATATTATAATTTGTGAAAACCATTGAGGTTAATATACGTGAAAATAGAAAACAATATTCATATTTATTGTTACATTTTTTTTCCACAATAGTGTGCAAACCAGATTTGATTTTTAGTGTAACACTGACCTTTAAACGCAATATTTGAAACGTAATTTTAGTTTTTACAGATTTTACGTTAATTTAATTACAAACATTAGAAACCTACGTTTGAAAAGTAATAAGGATGGCTTTATTATGTTTTGTGACCTTGAAATGAATTCTTTTCCAACACGTTACACCATTTTAGAGTATTTTTTTACCGCGCGTCGTTAGTGTTTGGACTCGTGTTTGACGTTTCACTGAGTACTGATTTGATGCAACCGGGCATATATTGTGCAGCATTGTGCGGTGGGAACGTGTTGACGCGCAAATTGCTTATCTAGTATATTTAAATCTATGGCTGTACCCGACATGTCCTGTCGGGTACAGCACAATTAGACAGAGAGGGGGACTGCAATAAGATATTTTTGTACTAATTATTATTTTTATAAAATTCGCAAATTATATATTATTAAATATTATTTGGAAATATTTTCACTAAATAAAAAAATCACTAAATAAAAAAAATCATCAAAAGAAATAAATTATTTATAAAAATTTTAATTAAACTGTTTTGGAATTATTTACATCTTTATTTTATACCTCTATAAGGAGATTTTGAGGTTGTAAGGGAGTTTTTTTATTTATTGATCTATCCCAACAACTGTAACATTATTTAAGTACTTGTATGATTCCCTGCTCTTCCAGGTTCACTACATTCCTCTTTAATACAAAGTTACAACACAAAAGCTTAACATTATTCTCGCTTGTCAATGTGCAACTTACTTAAGAGTTTGTCCCGAGTTTGCGAAACAAGCAACTTATGTGGTATTAGTAGCTTCGCGCAAATTTCTTGACTATCATAAAATTATGGAATACATTTTAGTATCTGGAATAAAATGCAATCTTTTTTATTAGATTTGAACAGTAGAATGCACAGAGATTATGAGTAGGGTATGCAAAGTGAGTGATACTAATCGAAAAAAGATTTTATTTTTTGGCAAATTGAGTGCTGTTGATGACAGCAGATCGCCTATGGTTTCAAATCTGTAAAGGTAAATGGGCGAAGAAGTTGGAATCATTCAACATGTTGGTGATTTTCCGGGTTGTCTGGACGCACAGGGTATGCACTGCTTATTTGTATATATGGAGTGCACGCCACTGGATTATACATTTGGTCGCCATCTCACCTAATATTAAGCGATGATGCGGCCGAATATGGATCAAGCCTATTTGGGAACAGTGTGTTCACGCTTGCCTTGAAGATGTCCAGATTAAAGTGATCGTGGAACAGGCTGGTACGAGAAGATAACAAGTTCCACTTTATGCCATACGTATTATAAATGTTGAACCAAAACGTTTGGTTCGGATGAATGGTAAATTCACGATATAAGGGTGGAACGCACGCGCCCAGTCTCGTGTTCCAATGACGGACTGGGGCAGGGGGAATTAGATCGTGTATATTATTATTAAAATTTAAATTTCATATACGGATAGAATAGTATTCGTATAATACGTATTTTGATAAAAATATAATAACTTTTAACTCCTGGTAAATCACCTTTTTGCACAGTAGTTTTGAGTTTTTTTTAACTTACACCAACGTTACTTTATATTTTTTCTTTTTTATTATTTTAATGAGTATCAGTGTATCATTGTTTTGGACTGTTGTCTTTCGATCTGGAGGGTACGGGTTCAAATCCCACCACGTACTAAAATCTTTTCGAAATTATTAGTACGTTTATCCGACGCTTTTACGTCGAAGGAAAACATCGTAAGAAAATCGTCTACGTAGAGATTTAAAGTTGTGAGTGAAGGTCGGCCAATCTGCACTGGCCGCGTGGATGACTAAAGGCCTATAAAGCCATACTACGTGGATAGGCTCGAGCCCCTCATTGGGGATGTTTTAATGGTCGTTCGGTGAATAATTATTTTCATGATATTTGTGTTCAGTTTATATTCTCAAGGTTACTTTGTATTCTATTTACAAAAAAAATTGCTGTAATGATTTATAAAGAGTAACGTTTAATAACCATTTCATGAGATTTACACAAAAGTGAGTTTCCGTCATTAAATCGTGATAAATGTAACTGAGATCTTTATTTCGAATTTCAGAAACCGCATCCCATACCTCATCCAAGTTCTATTGATCCGTACTTTCTGAAAACCGATTACAATTAAGCTGGCATTAAAACTCAACTTAGCCACTATGCAATAAAGTTGTAAATTAAACCCGGCAACGTCTGTCGCACGACCACCGTTGTCCACAGTTTATCTCGTGTTGGTCCAGGCGCTTATGTTCTCCTAGTCCACTTCGAACTTTTCATCTTGAGATTTCCGTTGAGCTGTTAAGAAAATATTACTTGGAAACTTATTTTGTATTGAATTTACTTACGACTATTAATTTTACAATTTCGGGGCTTTAAGCATTCTTACCAGACTCTTCATTTGAATTAACTGTTTTAATTGCAGATAAAAAATCATGATACTACATACAGAAAACTTCTGCGTATGTACATGTTTAGTGCGCATTTACCATTAACAGCAGTTATCTTTGCCATCAGAATGCATGGAAAGTTGATTAGTTTGATTCCCCGTAGCTATGCGGGAGAGCCTATGCCCTGTAGAGGGACTTTGCAGGCCGATTACGATAATGACGTGAAATGAGAACGTAAAAATAATTGCTTTTGTGTAATTCTTATATCTCATGTTAGTGATTAAAGAACGGCAATGTGTAGGAAATGTAGTACTAACCTTTTCATTTTTGTTATTTACTTTTATTCAATTTTACAATATGTATTTACATATTTTTCATTATTTTCACTTCAATATCACTACATTGTAACTCTCGATTCTTTCAGCCGCAATAACTTCGTCCGGGAAAACTTATATGAACCGGACCCATTGCATTAGATGCCATATCATTTTTCCTTCATTCTCCATCCAATCTTTTATATTTTTCACCCTTTTTTAGAGATTGAAATCGCCTTTTCATTTATTTGACATGTTTGTTATATCTATGACGTTTCCCCTAGCAACGTTCAATTTACTCTTAAATTCCCTATTTTAGCTATATGACCTACGTTAAAATCTAATTATTTCGAAATTAAATAGAAATGATTTGAAATTTGACGGTTGTCAAAGGCTGATTAAAGGAGGCCTTTGGCTACTGTAAGGGCCTTTCGATTATTTTACCAGTTTTTTTGGATTATTTTACTAGTCTGATACGAGTCTATTCTTTATGGAGAATCATAATATACCAAACTCTCATTTACATTTCTACAAATCGCTGCTGCCGCTGCTGCTGCCGAGGCTGTTACGTGAGAAGCCAAACTATTGGAGCTTCGGGTGTCCTATCGCCGGAGCTGACGCGAACCAGGTGCCAGTGAATCCCTGGAAGCGCCCTAAAACTACGCGGCCCTGTGGAATCAAGCCCTCCACGGCGCCTCAAACTCACTGCTCGTGCCATCGTGCTCAACCCTGCAGTTTCCTTGTGCATCCTAAGCTGTAGAAGACGAACAAGGAAGATTCAAGCTACCACACTATACACCATCATACACACCTCTCACTTTACACCTCCACTCATTCCCATCCACGTTTAGTTATTTTGTATTAGGTGTATTATATTAAATTTCCATATCCCTCTATTATTGGTCTTCTCATTTGTCGCTTCACGACAAATGACAGTAGAAATATATTAGACACGTAACAAATTATAATGTAGTCATTTGTTATATATATAATAATCTTTATTTCAGGTAAGTTGCACCCATACAAATTCATCAATTCACCAAATAAAAACAGAATGAAAAATTACACAATTATCACTCATACAATATTAATAAAATACAAATTTTGGATTACATCCCGATAGATTTTAAATTAAATTCGAGGAAAAATAGATATAAATAATAATAATAATAAGGAAGTCAACATAATTACTGAATAAATTATATAAGCGATGCAATCTTCTACCGCATTCAATTAGATATATCTAAAAAAACCTGTGTAAACCATTACTATATTTTAATTGAATAACGTTTTATCAATATTCATTTAAACCACGCGTGCTCAAGCATGAAAATTCGTTCGCATAACCAAAAATCTTTTGAGCGCCATTTTTGCCTCCTCAACCGCAAGCACACTACGAATCAGCAATTCAAACTGAATCAGAGTTAAGTAGCGCCAGCTTTGTAGTTGAGACATTGAATTACTTGCCGGCTGCTCTAAACTGCCCATAAACTATGTAATATGACAGATTTATTTATGCATAAATCCTTGCTTCAGCTCGAATCGAAGTTGAGTCGGACCGTTTGGGAAGATTAGGTGCTACGATCGCTGAATAAGCGTTTTAGTTGCGTCGTTCAAGAACTAGTGAGGTGCTTACTGCACTTGGGGAAACGGCAGCGCTATTTGTTATACTCCATTTTTAAAATGAAAATTTAACAGATCACATAACGGGTTTTAGAAAAACGTTTTACTATACTTTATGTAAGTAAGGAGCGTCGGTGGCTCAATGGTGTGGACTGTCGCCTTCCTAACAGGACGGCTTAGGTTCAAATCCCGATACGTACCAATGTGCTTTCGAATTTTCGAAAATATATGAACGTTATCCGACGCTCTTACGGTGAAGGAAAACATCGTGAGCAAACCTTCATGCACGCCTGCGAAGATTCGAAGGTTGAGTGTGAAGTCGTCCAAACCGCACTGGGCCCGTGGACGTTAGTCGTCCACGCGGGCCCAGTGCTGTTTGGACCCAATAAAAAAAAGCGGTTTGGTTTGGAGGCCCAATCACCCTATACGGGTAGGCTCGTGCCCCTCGGTGGGGGACGTTTAATGAGCTGATGATGGTGTAAGTAAGTATTTTGATTCTGGATTTCTGCAGGCACAATAGCTTAATAACTGTGGAAGGTGACTAAAAACTTTCATTAGGTATTCTTAGTTTTTTCCACGCAAAAGTAACGTCCGAAGATTACTCTCGTGCCGAAATTAGTGTTTTTGTGAATAATTAAACTGTGTTTACTTTTGGAGACTTTTTTTGCAAAATTACATTGGTTATAAATCAATACCCTCTTCAGAACTCACGACTCTAGCTGTGATTACTAGAACATGGCGGCTGTTACCAAGGCAATTCCAACAAGTTACAGTAGTTCTGATACTTAAACAGCCGCCAATCACAGTAGTAGTATAAAATGACTTTCCAAAATAACAACTAAAAGGAATATACAAATAAATACTTCCTGACATGCACACTGCGCCATCTAGCCTCAAACTAAGTAATATCCTGTATTATGGATACGACACAACGGATAAACATACTTATAAATATACTTTTTTTTTGTAAATACAAACGTATTAAACAATGAAACCGCCTAGAATAATAAACACAGATGTTCATGCAAACAAATTTGTACTGCCCGGAGATCGAACCCGGAACCCAAAGTGTAATAGCCGATGTCTCCACCATCACAGATGGGTCGTCAAACAATATATTAAATCAATATTAATATGAAACATCTTTTGTTGCATCATCATCATCATTTCAGCTTATACGTCCCCACATATATAGGGGCACGACGCTACCCGTAAAGGGTGTATAGGCCGTAGTCGTGTACGCAGGCCCAGTGCGGATTGATCAACTTCACGCACAACCTTGCATAATATTCTTTAATATATTTACTAAAATATTTAAGTTTATACAAATCGCTCCATCTAGAGCCCTTCTTCTAAGATAGTATGTCCTCAAGAGTAAACCCATCATGAATAAATAAAAAGCTGTCCAATGCGAAAGGTTCATAGAATCTTTCTTACGAAAATGTTGTATGAGGAATGCCATTTATTAAAACTTTTAGGACAAAGTCGATTCATGGAATTCGTCATTGAATCATAAGTAATACAGCAGACGGCATATCTTCGCATTTTCCTCTCGTAAACAGCTCCGTTCCACCCTACTTATTAAACTCACCCCAAAACACTGGCACTCTTTGCTTCTAAGAAATCCACTAAATGCTAATTCCAAGACAAGACAAACGCGTACAGGGCTCGTCCAGTACGAGATTTGCAAAGCTGTAATTTCGCAGACCCTATTTCACTGAGATTTATCTTTGATCTGATCTTTATTTTGCTGACTATCGAAAAGCGATACTATGGAAAAAGACTGTGTATTTGAGGCCCACCCTGTGGGCAGAACTCTGTTGTTGGTATCACGTAGGCAGCTTCCGAATCATGTCAAAATATAAGTCTTTTATTATTATTACAATTTATATAACTTTCTGTAATATGCTCTAGATTTTTAAGGTTAAGAAACTACTCAGACACTCTACGATACCATTAAGCCTAAAATAAGCGTATAGCCTGTAATATGATACTTAGCAACTGATAAATATGAAGAAAAACCCAGCCCGTACAAACATATCTTCATGTACCAATATTTGTATTGCATGGGGATCAAACCAGGAACCCTTTGTTGCCCGTGTTACTACTATGTGTATAAATTACCTTACTACGAATATGAAAGTTTTAAAGAACAGAAAAAAAATTCTAGTCACCGAAACCCAGTATTGGAAGGACCATTCGGGCTTTTTTTCCTTTAACTCCAAATGAAATTGAATTGCTAAATTACTTCTAACAGTCAGTAGCGAGACAACATTTTTCGACGGCGATCGGTCAACGAGCAATGATAATGCGAATAAACAATTTTAGATATCGTATTGTATCTGTATATTAGGAGGATAAGTTTGAAAGTTTAGGACTTCGATTAATAGCAATTGGAAGAGTTTTGAAATCAAAACGCTTTGTTTCTAATTTTTAGTCAATTTCTACGCTTAGTCGCTGACATGACACGACATAGATACAGGTTATTTAATAAAATACATATTCTTTCTTAGCATCTATTAAGTTAAATTACAATAACAAACATTAATATAACATTGAATACTACTACTATAATATTAACTAAGTGATAGTAAATTACTTAATCTAATTATGAAGCTTACACGATAAACAACAATTTATAATTTAATTCGATTAAGAGTTATAAAATTATTGTTCTTAAAATAGAACTTAATGAAATACACACATAACATTGGCAGGTTTATTAACATAATTTATACTAAAAAATTCTAAGACAGCCTTAATTTCGGTAAAAGGTTTCGTACAAGAAAGATACATATTACACCTAACACAGCCATATTTTATAAAATAATATTTTTAATACTAATTTTTAATCATTACATAGAGCTATTCAGTTATATTTAAGTACTAACAATAGTATTATGAAAGTGCATTAAAATTAAAACTATAATTCTAGTTTTTACCTTTATTTGTTTTGCTCTAGATAGTATTTTTGATGGAAATATAAAGTTCATAACGTGCATGTTAATTCAAAGAAATTCAAATCTACTTGACAATGAATGTGGTTATATTTAAGTCATTATTCTTACATACTAAGTACAGAAACGTCAAAAATTCACAGCCTTTTTTGGCTATCGTTAATTAATACTACGAATTAATATTGATTGGCTACACGATATTAGGTTTAAAAGCTACAATGACAACAGAAATTACCTTAAACGAACTCATGCTATTATAAAACAGAAAATTTTAAAGTTCTCTCTTTAAAAAGGGTATTTTATTTTTCTGAGACTCAGAAATATTATGTCGACAGATTTATGTCGAATACAAGGGCTTTATGTATTAAAACTTCAACAACAAAGTCTAATTAAGAAAGTTGTTATTTTTTTTCACCACTTCTTTGAACTGGCATATCCGTTTAATCCGCTACAATATTTCTCTCAGTGAACTGAACAAAATGAATACTGCTTAAGAAACCAATTTACGGATCTCCACTGTCCACAGGCAGGAATTGCTGCTGAGCCACAGAAGACAGGATCATGTCGATGGGTTTGGTGTCGTCGTAGAGGGACGGTGCCTCGCAGAGGATTGCGAAGGTGCCAACTATGGAGGCGATGGTGAAGATCCAGAGGAACAGGCGATCAAGCACCATAGCCACGAATCCCCAGTCTTGGTCCTCCTGTTAATATTAGACCCGACATTAATTGACAGGCAACACTTAACACGTTTTAATTTGTATCTACCGATTGCCAAGACTGGTTCTGCATAGGAAGTTATGTGCGTTTGTAATCTCTTAATGGCGAATTTTAATAGTGGAGCCATCACTGCAGCACTCACACGCACATACAATCACACACGCGCACTAAAATAATAGACCAAGCCTCGCTTAGAGGGTTTTAAGCACACACAGTCTAATACGTTATATAATGGTCGTGTGCGTTACACGCCAAATTGTCTACAGTGACCCGAATCTATTTTATCTTAGTTCTTTTAAGCCTAAAGGAACACAGTCAGAAAGCCTTATTTAAATCATGTTAATCGATGGAAGCTGCTTCAGGCAAGCGATGTTCATTAGGGAAGGTGTTAATGATGATGAAGACTTAGCTACAATAGAACATTAATACGCACCGCATTAAACTCGTCCTGACGCTGCATGTGGTGTTGTATGAACATCACGTTGTGTATGGCCTTTTCCAGCTCGAAGGGATACTTCTTACGCGGGCCACGTCACTGAGGGAGTCATCGAGGCCAGACATGACCGATGGAAGGCCGTTGTAGCCGGCGCCCAGGCTTCCAAGGGCACCAACCAGACCGCTGAATCTATGTGAACAGAAACTTGAATATGATTGCAGAAATGTAAAGATTTTAAGTTAGTTTATTTAGTTTGAGACTTGATTGCGCTGATTTCAAGAACATTTTCAGACATGACATAATGATTTGTTCCGTGTCAAAATATGAGGTCCGAAACCATTCCAATTGTAGTGCTTTTAGCTTCCAAAATTGTTGCAGTGCATTACTGGACATAGGTCCTTCACATTGCACTAGATACCCCGGTCCTCCGCTTTCGTTATCCAGCCTTTGCCAGCGACCTTTTGAAATTCCTAGTTTTTAGATTCTATAGAAAATTTGACATGATTATTTTATGAACATAATATAAATACTTTACCTATTGGTAGCTGTTGTAGTATGAAGGCCATTGCATCCACCTGGCATATGATGACGTAACGATCCGGACTTGAAGCATTCGAGTTTGTCTGTTCAACCGCTGCAAGTGCATCCTTGAACTTATTTTTCTTCATGCTTCTTCCTGCTATCTTCTGCGCTGCCAAGTCCCTCAGCAAATCCTTTGGCACTCTCATCAGAAGAAGCTTCGGTAGTTTCGTAATGAAAAATTTTCTCACCCAAGGAGCCATTTTGTGTGTACTTGGCTTACGGTAATGCACATTTAGTATTATAATAGTTATCACAACCGATAAGCCGACTAGTAACATAGTGAATAGCAAATACTTCCCCAGTAGCGGCAAAGCTAATGACGTGCTTGGTATAATCTCTGATATCAGCAAGAAGAACATGGTCTGAGATAGTAGAATTGAAATGCTCAGTGCTATTTTCTCTCCAGAGTCAGCTGGCAGGTAAAATACAAGTACAGATAAATAGGAAATTCCAACGCATGGCACGATCAGGTTTACTGTGTAGAACAAAGTTTTCCTTCTTAGTGTGATGTTGAAGAATATATCTGTAACAAACATACGTTTTATTGTGAAGACTATATATAAGTAAGGAATGTAGACTTGATTGATAATTTAAGTGTGTTATTAAATAAAAAAATATCACGAAGTTAGATGATATTTAATATATTGATTTTAAATGGCAATCTTACACGCAGTGGCGTGCACACCATATATGCAAATAAGCAGTGCACAGCCTGTGTGTCCAGACAACCCGGAAAATAGCGAATAAGTTAAACGATTCCCACTTATTCGCCCATATTCCTTTACAGATTCAAAACCATAGGCGATCTGCTGTTATCAACAGTACTCAAGTTGGCAAAATGTAAATTATTTAATATTTTTGCGGTTAGTAGCACTCACTCTGCATACCCTACTCATAATATCTGTGCACGCCACTGCTTACACGCAATATAAATAATTAATTACATCAGTTTTGGGGCCAACTATAGCTATAGAGCTACATAACTCATGAACGGATTTCATTTCCTAGGGGGTCTCAGAAATTCATATTTTTTTTTTATATCTGCTCCCTGAGCACCCTCTTTAACGTGTCGCAGTCCGTTGCTGAACATCTTTCTTTTCAAACTATCGCTATCCACTGCTAACACGAGTGTGCTCGTGCACAACCTACCTAGCAGCTTAGAAAAACACGTCCGCTCAACTCTACGAGCGTTGCGTAAGTGGCAATTAGACGTAACGTCACATTTGGAGCACCAGTTAAATGGTGAATGCGGTCAACACGTAGGGGAGGGTTCTGGGGTAGTTTCGATGTAATTTGTCCGTTTCGCACCTTTACAACTAAATGTTGTGCTGTTATAGCATTGTCTAATTTTTACGAGTAGTTTCCTTATCACAACATTATGAAAAACGTTATCAATGACATAAGGGCAAAGACTTTACGCTGTTGCCTTCTGATTATTTATCTTTATAGTAGATGACTTTTGCCCACCACCAAAACTACTTCTTGCAAGATCAGAATCACTCTAACAACAATAATCACTTTTCTGGTGGAAAAAGTGCTTCTCTACGGAAGGGCGTAGGTATATATAGGTACATAATCATGTAGTCAATGTGCATGTACGTAGTGTAAATGTTGGTTCTAGAAAACTAGCGCTAAGAGAAAGAGTTATGTGGACTGTAATAGGTTGAACCAAAAAAATCGTTAATAATTAGCTGATATTATGTCAATCATTAACCCTTTGACCGCAGGATTCCAGAAACAATAGATACGCTATTGTTTGTGACGCTTTAAGGGTTATAGGTTTGCTTTATGCCTTAGAATATAATCCATTTTTTAAATTTCATCTTGATCATAAAGAAACTTACCAAAGCTGGAACATAAATAACTTTTAAAATGAGTTCGACAAATGAAAATAAAATTTTCGTATAATATTAAGAATACGTACAAAGAGCGTACTACTCGCCAATTCATTGTAATCAAATATTTCTGGCACGTGTCGTAGAATGCATGGACTAAGTTTAATTAGAAATGCTGTACAATTCTTAGAGCTTATTGTAACAGTGTTCAGAAGTTAACAGAAGTTTGTATTACAAACATTTCAAATGTGAAATCCAAAGGTTAATTGTATATCGTGACGTCAAAGAACACTCTGGTATGTGTGAATACTTGTAAATTGGTGCCAGAAGTTTCTGTATTGTTTTAATACCTGTGGTTTTATTATAAATCTACACTAAGTGAGTATTTTTTTCTTAGTGAGTGGACTAAGTGAGTCACCATAATATATAGTCGAAACATATTTTTCAGAAAAGGCGACATAACAAGATGACACAATGTAATTGGATGATGGCGTTAGTTTAGTAGAATGCAATGTTCATGCACACAAATGTTAGTAATGCCCGGGGATCGAACCCAAAACTCTTGGTGTAGTAGCTAACGTGTCGATGGGTCGTCAAAAAATGCAAATTATATTGTTTATGACGCTTTAAGGCGTCTCTGGCGGTCAAAAGCTTAATTTCCCCATGTTCATGAGATGTAAAGTACGAAATCAGACTCTTGCTAGTTGATTGACAGCACAATTTTTTGGTACAAGTTTTGTTTAATAAGGAATGTCTGTTTTTCAAAATAAATTTTTAACCTTCAGCCGCCACTGACGGATATATCTAACAAAACAATAGATTTTTATTGTGTCTGGAATCCTTTCGATTTAAAGATTAAAAATCTCAATAAACCTACCACTGGCACTAGATATCAACGACGTATGTAACTACTCTACTACCGTTTTAAATTACTTTGTAATAAACACGTGAGCTTATTTATTAACAAGATAGAGTGTGTTTTGATGTTACGAGTTGAACAAACGATGAGGACGTTCACCTAATGGTTAGTGAGTAGAGCGGCATTGAAGGAGACCAACAACTGATAAACAGTTATTTTTATCCATCAATGCCACACTGCGCCTGTGACTCGAGAAAACAGATAATATCTGTCTCTTATACCCGGTAATTTCACTAGCTACAGTGCCCTCATCCCGAAACACAAAAGTGCAAAGCACTCTGATTTCACGGGGCGATATCGGACACTGCGTGGTACTTACCTTAACAACTCAGTATGGAGTTACCACCAAGTTTTATTGAACATTGATGAATTAAAGGGTTAACGAATAAAGTGTCCAGTTCAAACATCGCATATTCAGCGCCAATTTAAGACAGGTAAATCTCGTTCGTAGTGAAAATTTCTGACAGTAATTTCAAGCGGTTTTGTGAGGCACTTCACACAAATTGCTTGTAGATTAGTTTCGCGACCTATTAACTATATTGCTGCACACATTTTGAGAAAGAAACCTCAAAGTTTTTAATCACTTTATGACTGGAGGATTTTACAGTTTCTTTAGTACATTGCATCTTGTATTGAAATAAATTGAGTTAAAAAGGTGTTATGACTATTTTGTTATAATCTGTCGTCATCACACAACTTTTGTTACTATCATCTGTTCTTCGATGATTTTTGTTTAATTTTACAAATTCTTTTACTGCAACACTTCAACCGACTGCAGTCCACTGCTGGAAGTAGGACTTTAAATTTGCGCCAGATATTCCGGTCCTCTACTTTTCTCAACCAGCCTCCACCAACGACCTTATACAAATCATCACGCTTGCCAAAACGCAGTGTCTATATACTCCAAAACTTGTCTGCTCCAACGCTCATCGGTTCTGCGACATACGTGACTATCCCTCTGTCACTACAACTTGCTGCTTTTAGAAGTTGTAATAAATTTATTAGTTACAAGACTGCTGAATACTACAAATTTATATAAATATATAGTCAATTGGCAATTGCCCTTATCCCGGGTCATGGGGCTCCACTTCAAAGGTCATATTAACCACTAATGGGATTCGACCCCCAGCACTGTGATGTATCTAACCATTAGACCAAACGATCGTTAACGCTTCACACTTGAACAAGCCGAACATCTTATTCCTTTTACTGGCGAAATGACGGCCATGTTTGATAGTGACCAAACCGGTATTGAAACCTTTGTACATTTTCGTTTATTTTTCTTGTCACGAGTTGTTACAATTATGAATCACGAGGTGACCTCTCTTTAAATGGCATGAAAAATTATCATCCGTTTCTACAGAGACAAAGTGGTAGTAGTATTAAGTCGTCTAGGTAGGTACCACCGCAGTGCCAGGTATCGTCCGTGAAATAAGAGTGCTATGCACTTTTGTGTTTCGGGATGAAGGCACTATAACTAGTGAAATTACCGGCTATAAAAGACCTAACATCTATTGTGTCTGGTGACGGACGCAGTGCAGCATTGATGGAGAATAAAAACTGTTTATCACTTGTTGGTCTCTTTTAATGCTGCTTTGTCATGGTCAGGCGTATCACTTACAATCAGGTTAGTGATCTGACCGTCATGTGCACATATAACATAAAAAAATATAATTTAATGGAACTGTAGCAAGAACTTCAATATCATAAGATACATTTTTGATGTTACAAGATGGATATCCATGCTATGTAAATATTCAATTACTGAGTGAGTTTTAATGAACCTACTTAGAGTCAATTCGGCACATCCATAGAGATTTAATAAATAAATTAATTTACCGCAGTACGACGACACGATGGGATTTCTTATAATTTAAAACCCTAACCATAATTCGCGGTCTGGTGCCCTGTTCATTACACTTTTGTTGATATTCTCACAAACATAATTTTCCCTTTCGTCGTAAACTCCTTATTTCGGGAACGGCAGCCTTGACAAAAACAAATTAATTAAATAGCTCTTGGCCTTATTCAAATATCGGGGGGAGTATAAAATTTGATACTGAGCCGTGACTCAAGGATACCTGCTATATAATGTATATAGCTTTTATATAGGCTTAATACAAATTCCGGAAAGGTGATAACATTTATAATGGAAAACGAACCGGGTTATATGCTCATATATATTATTACCTATTTTTCTACAGTATATTATTTGAAATTTTGCTCGCTAAACGGATTTTTTATTGAACAGATAAACACTTGTATCAATGGATGACTGATAATGTAACGAAGAAAGAAGATGCTTGTAAGTAAGTGCTTTTTGCGAGTTTCAGGTAAAAGTTAAATAAAACAAAAGTTGTGTTAGTTACAACATTTATGACTCGTAATCAGATTTAGCAGAAAATTAGTAGGAAGGAACTTAAAACCACAAGATGAACATGGGTGCTTATTATCTCGTTCCTGTGGGACTTGTATACCACATACAAATTTGTTTTTTGTATTGTTTTTATTTTAATTTTTTTCATCTACTTCCTAAAACATTGTAACTTTTATGACTAAACTTAATAAGCGGATACTAACATCTCTCATGAATCAATTAAATGTTGCATACTAGTTTGAAAAAATATAGTCCTTACCGCCACTAGCTCATAGAGTCCGTATTTGATTGCATAATATCAGTCATATTGCATCGCAATGAACTTGTCGTGTCATTCCAAATGTCTCATACTGTATATTTGATAGTGGTACCATATTTTTGCGGTGGCGCTGTACCATCAGGGCATTTGCGTAATGGCCGCCGAGTGCCATCAGTTACACGGGTCCGCAGCGCAGAGTTATGGCACGTTGACGCCATTTTTGTCGACTAAACACAACATTGCGTGTTTTCCACGTAACCGGAAAATGTGCGGGAAAATGCCTCGCGAAACTGTGTTACGGCATAAGAAGTCATTCTGTCTACATGGATAATTTTCAGATTGATGTCATCCAATTTATTCGATAAAAAAACCAATTCGGGTGCGTAATATTTTCGCCATTTTGAACGTGAAACATATTATTCTATGTTTTGCTTTGAGCCCCTATATGACAATGGTATACATTGAATTGTTTCCTTTCTGATGATTATTTTATAAATAAAGGCATGTTATTTTTGATGGTCAATGACGCCTACGAGTAAGACTTAAAATAACAAATATTTAAATTAGTGTTTTGATAAATTTATTATATTATGTGATTGTTTCGAATAATAACCCAAACATATATACCAGTCTTCCTTAAAATCATACATGTAACTTTGTCGATAACACTTTCACTTATTCATCCAAAACATTTCACTCCAGTAACTTCTGTGCACTCCCACCTTAATCTCGCACAACACGACAATTTGTCAACCGAATAACTCTTTCGGCGCGTTCTTTTGTGGCGCGTAACGTTACCCATTCTTCACCAACAACACTCGCCAGCTAATCTGTACTTAGGCTGTAAATTACGGCGTGGAGCGACGTCGCCCCTTATCTATGCTAAATTACAACGTTTTACTGCGCTCTAGAACAGGTTAAACGGTTGTTTTGCTAATGTTCACAAGGAACGCAACCGTGAAGGGAATACTGATCGGGAATAATGTGAGGGAGATACCGACTATATGATTATGTTTGAGTGATTTACACGCCTCAAAACGGAATAAATGCAATTAGCGACATGAATAACTAATGCTAACTTTTGTTGGTATGATTAATTGCAAAGATTAATGGGTAACATTTGAGTTTTTTAATTAATGCGAACTCGTAGAGTTAAAGCCATTAAGACGTATAAACTAAATAATGGGTTGACATAATATCGATCGAGCGTCGGTGGCGCAATGGTGTGGACTGTCGCTTTCCTACCGGGAGGGCTGAGGTTCAAATCCCGCCGCGTACCAATATATTTTCGAAAATATATGTACGTTATCCGACGCTCTTACGGTGAAGGAAAACATCGTGAGGAAACCTGGGCACGCCTGCGAAGAGATTCAAAGGTTGAGCGGGAAGTCGTCCAACCCGCACTGGGCCCACTGAAACCGGCCTGGACGACTAAGGCCCAATACGGGTAGGCTCGTGCCCCTCGGTAGGTCGTATAATGAGCTGATGATGATAATACCTATAGAAGTTTGCTACAGGTAATCAACATGAATGCCTATGAGCTATATTATTTTAGCAACTTTATCTCATCCATGTACACAAAACAGGAGGCAATGGAGCAAAGCCATCGTAAATGTAGCCCCGCCCATAAACAATTGCAAGACCAGAGGTTATAGAAATATATTCCTGGTCTTTTAAATGAAAACGTTTCCAAGCAATAGACAAACGTTGAAATACAAAATCTAATGCGGAAGAATTCTATCATCTGGATGTATACCGTAATTTTCCTATCGGTAGTCGTAATTAATCAAGCCCTCATATGGTAGTGAATGTAACGCAGCATATAGTGATTTTGGCTCATAAGCTTACTGCACGAAACTAAGTAGATACCTAGTTGAAACGTTTTATATCATAAACAACCGATTTCATATTCAACTTAGTTGATGAATCAATGTTCACAAAGAAAGGGATTCTTTATTCGCTGGTTATGCGGACAACGCAACGACCTGCTGTCAAACAATTCGTACGTAAAAGCTCAAAATTATCCGAACGGGCCGTGTAGAGGACATTAACCGTAAATATGAAAAATAAAACACTGTCCAACGTCAGCGGAAAGTTGAAAATCTCTCGAGGGCCGTCGTAGAAACGAAATGGAGCTCATTACACAGTTATCTCACACACGGTGTATGTTTGGACGACGCTTTCAGGTGTTTTTTTTTAAATTCTAAATCACGATTTTTGAAAATGTCACCTGAGACCGTGTAGTGTAATGGTTGAGACTTGGCTACTAAAGGTTCGGGTCTGATACTCGGCAGTACAAACGTTTGTGTGCATGAAATGTTCTACTTGTATTGGTCTAGGTGTTTGTGTAATATGTATGTATTGTATTTATTTTACAAAAAAAATATAGTAAAGTTATCTGTCTAGAACCCATATTTACAGGCGAATGCTTATGGGCTAGATGGTGCTGCGTGAAAAGTAAGATAATAGTAACGTAACAAGATATTTAAACAAAATCGCTTTCTCTGCCCCATATCCCTTTGTAAACTAAATCTTTAAAATTACGCAACGGGCTGTGAAGCGGTTTTTAAATAGAGTTAATAAAGAAGAACATTTTTATGTATAATAACATCCATTAAATAGTAAGGAATAATGTAATTTTTGATATTTCTAATGTGATGTCGTTAATAATTAAATTTTTCCGCTTCCATTGCAATCGCAGGCTACGGCTTCGCAGGCAAAATGTTTTTATACACAACGTCACAGTTTTTCTGTAGTGTATTTAATATTAGCATTGCACCCGTGTAAAGCCGGGGCATGTCGCTACTTTATTTTTAAATGAAGTAAGGCTTTCCCTCAATCCAATTCAAGATATGAATATCAAATGATTTTTCCACCTTCTTAAAGGAGTTACAAATATATTATATATTGATCGTACTTTTTTATTTAGTAAAAGAGGGGTGGATTCGCTGAATAGGTCGTGAGGATATACCTGACCATAACAGATCAAGCTTTGGTAAAAGTGTTAATTAACTAAGCATCATCTTTATCCACCAATTCTGTCCTGCCCCCGTCACCCGAGACGATAGATATAAGGTTTCATATAAAAAGTTATTTTGCTGAAACACTTTCGTAATTTTACTTATTTCTTACCTGGATATGGCTCCTGGCAGCACGGGTAGTACCTCTCATGCCTCTCAGCAGGTACTCCGAGAATGTCCCACTCCACTGAGGGATAGTACTCTCGAAGGTCGATGCCTACATCGACCATATCTCCTTTCTTCTGATTGATGTGCTTTAGATCGATCTGTGATGAACAACATCAAACAAGCTTTATGTTAGCAACGTTTTACCTTGAAAATCATGACTAAAAAAAACAAAAAATATCCAGTGACATTCACACGCCCATTTACCTCAAGTTTAAGCGTGAAGCCTGTATTATGGTACTAAACAACGGATAAACATTTTGTAAATACATACTTATTAACATAGAAAACACTCAGACCATTACAAACAGACCTGTTCATGCACACAAATGTTTGTACTGCCCGGGGATCGAACCCGGAACCTTTGGTGTAGCAGCCGACGTTTCAACCGCTACACTAAATGGGTCGTCGATAGAAATGTAAAAGCTAACATTACAGCTGGGTATGCAACTGTATGCACTAATGCCGCATTTTAAATAATACAGCTTCAAATCCTATTTAATTTAATATATTTCAAAGATACTTGGGATAATTTAAAGTTGATGGGAGCTCTCAATATCAACATATAATGACCTACTGCAGTGCAGAGGCTTTCCCACTAAGCAGGGTGTATCAATGGGGAGATTGAGGCGTTATCCATCGCGCGAGCCCAATGCGTGGAAGTTAACGACTATCAGCATAATTATGATTGTAACCGAGAGCGATAGATGAACATCAGAATAGCTTTCATCATCATCAGCTCATTAAACGTCCCTACCGAGGGTCACGAGCCTGCCCATATAGGGCGTTTAGGCCTTAGTCGTCCACGCGGGCCCAGTGCGGGTTGGACGACTACACGCACAACCTTTGAATCTCTTCGCAGGCGTGCGCTTGTTTCCTCACGATATTTTCTTTCACCGTAAGAGCGTCGGATAACGTACATGTATTTTCAAAAATTTAAACACTTTAACTTTTAACAGTTTGGGCTTTAAACAGTCAACCTTCCGGTAGGTGGGCAACAGTCCACACCATTGAGCCACCGACGCTTTCCTAAAAAAATAGCTTTAGTGTAAACTAATTAAGGAAAATGTTGGAGGCATTGATTTTTACAATAAATTTGAGCTATATTATTTGTAATGCTCCCTGAAAAGATTTTTTGGGTTCTACACTAGTTGCTATCACGAAAGATCGTTTTTTATCGACGCGACGAGATCCTAATAAATTATCTATTCTTACTCACGAACAATTGAAAGATTAATTGATCCCATTCTTTGTGGGATTTTCTCTAACTCGTATTTCATTTTAAGAGTATATGTGACATACGAGATTTCTTTCGAAATGGTTGGTGTGATTGCGGGATATATCGCTAATGGTAGATAAGGGAATGTTGTAAAAATACTGGTCGGTTTCTAGATGGCAGTCTTTAGAGATATCTAAATACAATTCCATAAAACATACATTTTGTTGCCAAATACTTTGGATGATACTTATTAAGGAATTATTTACGAGTTTGAGACATTTAGGAGAACTGTATTTAGCATGTATGTCAGACAGTCAATAATGACGCTGCAACTACTGACTTGTCATAGGAATTAATTAAACATTAATATAAATCATAATATAAGTCACCTTGAGCGAGATTAGGATGGCTCTGAAACAACTTAAGCGAATAAGGCCCCGGAAAGACGGAATTACCGAACTTTTAAAGCAGGTGGCACGCCAGTGCTTAAGACCCTTCAGAAGCTCTTTAATTCCGTGATCCGTGAGGTGCGACGCCAGAGGCGTGGAGCAATGGCGTGGTGTGCTTTTCTTTCAAAAAGGCGACAAACCTTGCTGAAGAATTATAGACCCATCACGCTATTGGCCACATTTACAAGTTGTTCTCTAGAGTCATCACGAACCGTCTCGCGCGTAGGTGTGATGATTTCCAGCCCCCCGAACAAGCCGGGTTCCGCAAAGGCTTCAGCACCATAGACCACATACATACGCTGCGGCAGGTTATACAGAAGACTAGAGAGTATAACGGCCATTATGCTTGCGTTTGTGGACTATGAGAAAGCCTTTGATCGATCGAGACTTGGGCTGTGCTTCAGGCCCTCCAACGGTGCCATATTGACTTTCGCTATATCGAAGTATTGAGATGTCTGTACGAGAGCGCTACTATGTCAGTCCGTGTACATGAAGAGCTTACACAACCTATCCAATTGCACCGAGGAGTGAGACAGGAGACGTTATATCTCCGAAACTGTTCACAGTTGCGTTGGAAGATATGTTTAAGCTGCTCGATTGGAAAGGACTTGGCATCAACGTGAATGGCGAGTACATCACTCATCTTCGATTTGCCGATATAGTAGTCATGGCAGAATCCATGGAGGATTTAAGCACTATGCTCGAAACCCTAGACGGAGCTTCTCAACAGGTGGGTCTTAAAATGAACATGGACAAGACGAAAGTCATGTCTAATGCCCATGTCGTACCTATACCGATATCAGTTGGAAGTTCTGTCCTCGAAGTTGTTGACGAATATGTGTACCTGGGACAGGTAGTCCAAATGGGTAGGTCCAACTTCGAGAAGGAGGTTTCTCGTCGAATCCAATTAGGATGGGCAGCGTTCGGGAAGTTAAGGCAGATCTTTTCGTCCAAAATACCTCAGTGTCTCAAGACGAAGGTCTTTGACCAGTGTGTGTTGCCAGTTATGACATACGGAAGCGAAACGTGGTCGCTCACTAAGGGCCTCTTGAATAGACTCAAGGTTGCTCAGCGTGCTATGGAGAGGCTATGTTAGGTGTCTCCCTACGCGATAAAATCCGAAACGATGATATCCGTAGGAGAACTAGGGTGACCGACATAGCCCAGAGGATTAGCAAGTTGAAGTGGCAGTGGGCAGGGCACATAGTGCGTAGAACCGATGGCCGATGGGGCGGAAAGGTTCTCGAGTGGCGTCCACGTAACGGAAAGCGAAGCGTAGGCCGACCCCCAACCAGATGGACGGATGATCTGGTTAAGGTGGCGGGTAGCAGATGGATGTCAACTGCAAGGGATCGGTCCGCGTGAAATCATTAGGGGAGGCCTTCGTTCAGCAGTGGACATAATTGGGCTGTAATGATGATGATGATGATGATGATAAATCTTGCTCCGTGTATCGCACGTGACATTGGCGGAATCATGGAAAACCATAAAACTATAAAGAAGAAGAAGTAATCAATTGTTTCAAATACTATATTACAAGTTGACAGTTTTTAACCCTACATAAACAATTCGTCAAATCTTATGATAATAAATGCTGCAATAAAGATTTTACATTCTTGATTTATTTGTAAATAATTTACCTGATCCATCATAGCTCCAAGATCCGAACTTCAAGAAGCAGGTCTGTTGATCGAAAGGAAGTATCTGACGTCGATCTCACAGGATTTGAAGATGGCTGGCAGTCCACAGCACCTTGCCCGTGGTGAAGTACTGCCTTTGTCATTGTTGTCACGACGTATTCTCCATCGGCGCTGTTTACAATAAAAAAGTAATCATCATCGTCAGCTCATTAAACGTCCTCACCGAGGAGCACGAGCCTACCCGTATATGGTGTATAGGGCCTTAGTCGTCCACGCAGGCACAGTGCTGATTGGCTCACTTCACGCATAACCTTTGAATTCCTCTTCTTTTGTAAGCGTGCGCAGGTTTCCTCATGATGTATTCACCGTAAGAGCCTACATATAATTTCAAAAATTCGAAATCACATTGGTACGTGGCAAGATTTGAACCTGCACCCTCCCGATCGGAAGGCAACAGTCCACACCATTGAGCTACCGACGTATACCATTTATATACCTAGATACAGGTTTATTTGAAGTATATGTCCACATTATTATGTACTGTATGCTGCAAATAATGGTGATTCAATGATTATAATTATAACAAAATAATAAGGTTACTCATACATATATTTTAATATCTCTAGTAATTACTCTTTAGGCTTGTCAAATACAAAACCATATTCGAAGCCTGTGCCAATCCTTTGTAGGCTACGGCTGTTCCTGTCTCGAGTCCGCAGTCGTTGTCCAAGCAATTGTAATACGACTATACTATTCTGACGTCACAGTACAGCTCCAAGTCAGTGATATCATCCTTCGCTGGTCTATATTAGACTGAATGTGGCATGCATCCCACGGCCGTGACAGCTACCATAAACCTATCAAAAGGCAACTCATACGTAAAGGGACGGAAATGCTCGTGTGCTGTGGTCTGATTTAAAAGCGTCAAGCGGGCAGCGATTAATATAATATTTTCGAATGCATGCCTTACAGACAGTACAGATGAGGGAGATTGGGCGGTCAACTGCCACATGTACCATTGGGTGAATTGGGTGAATGCTGATTGGTGTGAAAAATAATAATGTCGTTTTATGAGATGCTTTTACTACACTGGTGCTACATTATTTTAAGGTGTCACTGGTGGGCGCAATTAAAATAGCTTTAACGAAAATTTTTTTTCATGTTTTCGTTTATAATATGGAATTTTTATTAAATGAATTCTTTTGACATATTTTTGTAAATGTGCAAAGATGATGGCGATTACAAAGCTAAAGAGTAAATTAAAATTAGCGTCCATTTTGTTGTTTTTTTTTAATAAATAATTATTTAATTTTTGTATATAACCGTCAGGATTCCAGACACAGTAGAAAATTGTTTTTTTTTTTATTATATACGTCAGCGGCGGGTAAAGGGTTAAAGTTAATAAATCAAACGCAAGAAAGATCTTTGGTCGATTAAATCTTTTGCAGATACTTTAAATCGTTAGTATTATATAAAATTATTTTATAAATCTCCCACAGGTTCGGAAAAAGACCAAAATTAATTAAAAAATCGGTATAAAAACATATTAACCACCCTTTTCAAGTATAAGTCATTTCATCTAATTGAGTGAGAGATTGAACTTGATTAAAACATAATCTTTTCTTATAAGACACGTCACCTATTTCTAAACTTCAAACATGAAGACAATTCCGCTTTCGCTTACAACTTGAAGTGGGTAGTAAGGGCCGACACATCGTAAGATTAGTCGCACGTGCGTCGCTCTCGTTCACCGGCCATGATTAATCGGTCGCCGGTCTGTTTTGACACAACATGATGTATCATTCGCGAACGCTTTCTTGTCGATATTCGACGCAATCAATTAACTTGCCGATACGACAACTGTTTATGCTGCGTTGTAACGCTGACATGTTAGGTCAGGTGTTACGGGTTGAAATATACGATCGAGATGTTGAATTATTCTTAATGTTGTGGAAAATTTAAGTATATCAGTAACGTCTGACGACCCATTTGGTGTAATGGTTAAGACGTCGGCTATTACACCAAGAGTTCCGGGTTCGATCCCCGGGCAGTACAGACATTTATGTGCATGAACATGTCTGTTTGTATCGGTCTGTGTTTCTATGTCTAATATGTATGTATTTACAAAACAGTATATAAGTATGTTTATTCGTTGTTGCATATTACTGGCTAATACTTAGTTTGGGTCTAGATGGCGCTGTATGGATTATTGGATATTTATTTATTATTTTATATTATATTTAATGTTGGGGAAAATTTAAATATATCGGTAATGTAAAGGCGGTATCGCTCGCGGTAACAAAAGATAAACCAATAATAATTATATTTACAATTGCTTGGAAAATATCACCACAAGAAAAATCATGTATGTCTTCATGTTTATCTACAGACACTTCCCAAAGTTGCCATCGTTAAAAGCAAAACCTATGACATTACCTTTAGCTCGTGTCAGTTTCATGGTATTCCACCTTCGATCTAAGGTGATTTCCCAAGAGCGCTTCGTGACCCTGTATACGGCTTCTTGTAATGTAATATAACCAATGTTTTGGTACTCCATATTATATTTTATGTAGGTACCCTCAGATGAGATTGTTTTGCAATATGATTTAGTGTAATGGCTTGAATATTAATGTTCAGGGTTCGAATCCCATACAGTACATATTTTACTGTATATTCATAACACAGCCCTTGCGCACGGTGGTCTGGGTCACATGATTTTAGTCTTATAAAATTATAACTATTATAGCGTAGATAAGACATAGAATTATGCCACCCACTTCATCGCCATAAGTTTATATAATTGTCATTCTAGGTTGAAAGTTAAAATATGTAGTTAAATTATATAGTATGTGTTGTATAAATACTTTGTTTCACCATCAGCTAATGAAACGTTTCCACTGAGGGGCACGGGCCTACCTGGCCCTTAGGCCCAGTGCGGATATGTCGACTTCACGCACAACCCTTGAAACCTTTCCCAGGCGTTCGCAGGTCTTCTCATGATGTTTTCCTTCTCCTTAAGAGCATCGGATAACATACATATAAAAAAAAATTGAAAACACTTTGGTACTTGACGGGATTTTAACTTGCGCCCTCCGGATCTGAAGGCAACAGTCCACACCATTGAGCCACCGACGCTCAAATATACTTTGTGTACTCTCCGTTTTTACTACATTTTAACGTAATATGTATTTTTGAATTCAGTATAATCCTGTTCCCGTTATCGATTAACACTGTCATGCCAGCCAAACGGCGAGTGCCTTCCAAAAGTATGGTAATGCGAGACTATTTCGTAAACACGGCCACCCATTTCCTGATAATACTGAGCGTCGTCCAATGATTTATGCGCAGTTACACCGCCATTGCCGTTATGCCGGGCGTCATGGGGTGGACACGGCTAGGGTTACCAGATTTAAATCAAAACAACAGACAAAACGCCTGATTTCCATTGAATAGTCCTGAGATTTCCCAAAAACGTAATATCGTTATATACATTGCGGCTCTAGCTCAGGATGGGAGGGGGAAGAATGACAGTGGTTTGCTTTTCATCAGCAACTCATTAAACGTCCCCACTGAGGGACACAAGCCTACCCGTAGCCGGGTGTTTAAGTTTTAGTCATCCACGTGGACCCAGTGCAGATTGGCTGACTTCACCCACATACTTTGAATCTCTTTGCAGGCAGGCGCAGGTTTCCTCAAGATATTATATTTCACCGTAATTGCGTCGGATAAACGTATATAATATAATCACGAAAATCGAAGAACATTGGTAAGTGGTGGGTTTTGATCCAGCACCCTCTAGATGGGAAGTGAACGGTCCACAGTAATGAGCCACCGAAGCTCTTTGCTTTCACTTAAAAGAAGTCTTTAAAATTTAACCTGTGTTCATTGCATGTCCTGAAAAATCACGACAAATTGCAAAAGTCGAATGATTCTGAGGTCTTTTAACAAATCCTGCGATATGGTAACCCTAGACACGGCACAATATAAACGCCATCTGACCCGTGAAATCTGTCCGTTTGTCAGTACTATTTACGGGCGCACTGACATAGCCGATTCACAATAAACTGTGACGTGTTTTATGATTGTATTAACGTACGGCCGTCATATGTCTTGATGATACGCAATTGTTTTTGGACAATAACAACCTGATCGTACGGAGGGTGTATGACGTATTTGTATTGCACCCGTTTCAGATCGTTTTTTAGTTTTACCGTTATATTATTATCGTTAAACTTATATAATTGTTAGGGTAGGTACTCGCAATTACCGCAAAGCGTTGTTTCACGTCAGTTTTCTGTAAAGTTGTGAATGACTCTCCGCACTTATATAATAATATTATTAAGTACTTACATGTTAAGTATGTATTATAAAGTAGAAATAAATAAAATTTAAATGTATAATTAACGTGTAGCAATGAATAAAATTGTAAACATTATTCAATGCTATCCGTTATGCTATTAGATGCTATTGCTATTAGACCTGCTGTCCTGTACGGGGCAGAATGCTGGGCAACAACAAAACAGCACTTAGGAACTGCACACTACGGAAATGCGCATGCTACGCTGGTCAGCGGACGTAACACGTATATACAAATTCGGAATGAATACATCAAGGGATGTTTCGGAGTAGCGTCAATAGCTGATAAACTAAAAGAAAAACGTTTGCGGTGGTATAGGCACATTCAGAGACGTCCTGATGACCATATGGTAAAGCTTGCTCTGAAATTGCCGGAGACGAAGCGTATGCGTGGAAGACCACCCGCCACCTGGTTGACGACGGTCGAAAAAGACTAAATGATGCTCATTTAAAGGAAGACGAAGCGCAAAACCGTGCGAAATGGAAAATGCGGACAAGGAAGGCCGACCCCAAGTAAATGGGAAAAGGTCTAGACAGAAGAAAAAGAAGATTCAATGCTATCCGTTATTTAAGAAATAAATAAAAAGCTTATTTAAAAATGGTCATTAGAGTCTGAACAATGGAAAAGAAAACCAAAATTTGTTCCTTAATTGCTTACCTATTTTAATGGTGAAATTATACATTCACTCTTTCTAGGTGATCAGAACACCCACATAACCATTTTATTCATAAAAGATAACTACTAAGAATTAAAGCGTCTTATTTTTTAGTACTTACGGCATTGAAGTTGCGTTGGTTTTAGTCTACACCTTATAGAAACATCAAGTTCGTTACAAGAAGAATCGACATACAGTATTTAACGGTACCTTTATCAAATATTCCAGCCTTACATGTCAACTACTGAACGAAGGCCTTCCCTTAAGATTTCCACGCGGACGCTTTCAGTTTCAGCAGTCTATACATAACTGCAGAAAAATCACATTTTGTTATGTTAATTAAAGAAGTAGTACAGTCCATACATTTTAAGGTAGGTTTTGTAAATCCTTATTATTTTATTCTTATTGTGTTCAATATTGTAGCCAAAAATACCCGAATACTTGTCGATAACGAATTCTGTTCGTGCTCGTCAAGAAACTATCGCAAAGGCCAGTTAATGATGGGTGATCGAAATATATTATCTCGAGTTCGTCAGTGCTTTAGAAGGTATCGGGAGGGGGTAACTACAATCTCTTAAAACAGTTTTGTTATAATATTACGTCAGCATTATTGTACCAGAAAAGACGAAGTAATATTATTGTAACACTGTTTTAGAGATGGCGGTAACCCCCTGAAACGTTATGGCTAACCCTTAAGATGATTGTGTTATACCCACCAATGGCAAACTTTCCATAGCAATAAAAAATGTTCAGAAATCCTAAAGAAGCCATTAACATGTGCTGCAAGCCAATTACGGGTGCAACCAAACAGCCCGGTATCTAGACGTGTAAACCTCAATAACCTAAATCATAAGTTGCAGCGCGCCTGTGCAATTATGGCGCAGGAACAACTTGGCGAGTATAACAATGCAATTTGGCGTTCCTAATGTCCGACCCTCACAACTTAGACCCGTGCTGTGCAAGAATTAATTGGACTAACTTCGATGTCCAATGGAAACGGGAATTTTGAATGCGCATAAGGATCCGATTTCGATCGACGATTGGCTGATTAAGTTTGCAGGAATAGATATTTTTGATATTCCGAAGTGAAAATTGTGGTCACGCAGCGAAAATAGCTTTAAAATTTTTAAATTACTATTGAATTTGGTCTTCACGTGACAGTATAAGTTATAGCTTGAATCTATTACCGACTAAGAGAGTTGATTTTACTGAGAAGACTTCTTGTGTATGACCTCGCTTTTACCGATGACCTGTTTAAGTGGTAGAAAATGCATGTCGATTGCTAGGTATCGGTCTGCGTAGTCAGGGTGTTTCTATATATAATATGTATTTATTCACAATAAAAGTATATAAGTATGTTTAACGGTTGTTTAGTACCCATATTACATTCTAAGTACTTAGTTTGGGGTTATGTAGCGCTGCGTGAGTGTCTAAGGATATTATTTGAATAATAATAAAATAAGTAAATATCGACTGACATTCACGCAGCGCCATCGAAACTAATCATTAACCTGTATTATAGGTTCTAAATAACGAATTAGCGGTGCTATTAGTTTCCATAAAAAATAGTTTAATTTTTTATTTGCATATCAATGCCTTAAAACTAATTTGATGTTTTTATGTAAGTACTGTTTTAACTAAGTTCAAGATAGCACTCTTGGATTTATCTGATACTCTCATTACGTTTCAGTTTCATTATTTCAAACTTATAAACCATATTTCTAGTGATAAACGTATTGTAGAACACAAAAAATATTATTAATAATCATGGAACTATATTAGTTCTTAGGTGCTCGACAATAATGTAGAGTTTAAGAACCCACTTTGCAGGACAAGTAAGCAACTTATATTCACGTAAGTAACAATTTACAAGAAGCTAGGGTAGCGACGAGGGTCGTTTAGTAAGTAGTGAACATTCCACGCATAAAATTGTGTTAAGGTATGTAGCTAGTTGCGGCTACTGGACATCTTTTCATAATTAAAAGTGTACTTGGAAAATGTAGACAAATTATGTTTATTATAATATAACAAATGCAAAGGAAAATGCCTGATACTTTGTTCCTTTTCCAAGTACTCGTTCCGACATTATTCGTGAGAATTTTATCTAGGTATTCTTTTCCTGCTTGTGCGGTAATTTCAACATTTCCTTACTTAAATCTAGCGACAACACATATTTAAGATCAAATAAATATCATCATCACCTTATAGCTATATATAGCTTATTCAACGTCCCCACCAAGGGGCACGAGCTTACCCGTAGAGGGTATGTGCCTTAGTCGTCCACGTGAGCAAAGTGCGAATTGGTCGACGTAACGCACAACCTTTGAACCTCACAGGCGTGCGCAGCTTCCCTCACGATGTTTTCCTTCACCATACGAGCGTCGGATAAGGTACATATAATTATAAAACTTCGAAAACACATTGGTAAATGGCGGGATTTGAACCCACGCCCTTCAGATCGGAAGGCAACAGTCCACACCAATAAGCCATTTACGCTCTCGGTTAATTAAATATCATGCTAAATCACTTACTTATTATAAAGAACAATGTCGGGCAGCCAAATGTGTTCAGAAGGCACGTACAGTTCCTTGACACCGCCATATTCCAAAGGATCCCATTTGAACTTGTGATCTTCCCATTCCTGTTTCGAATCATAAAAAAGGATACGTTACTAGAATTTTCTGACAGCACATATAGTGTCATTACACATTGAAAAGTCGAATGTAAAACCAAAGGTTTCAGGCTCGATACCTGGGCGGTACCAACATTTGTGGAAATGCTCGTCTGTTTAATATACACATATAACAATTTTAATTCAAATAATTTATTTTGAATAAAAAAATCCATATAATGTAGAATTAAAATAAATAACATAAAATACTATACTACATTAATTACTATTGTGGGATCTCAATGTACACCAGTTGAGATTGAAACTAACATCATCAGCATGTGACTCTTTCTTCTGAACAGCGAACTAAGCTTTAACCTGCATTGAACTTGTGGCATTAAACGATTAGTGACAATTCTTCTGGAGTGATTTTTCAGAGTGATTTCATGATGCATGATGGAGGTTTACCCTTTGTAAATAGCCCTCACCTAACATCTCTAATGCATGGTACATCTTGCTAGATAATGAACGAGGCTTCATTGGCCTATTTTACTAAACCTACTCGTATATACTATTTTGTTTTTATAAAAATAAAACATTTAACAAAGCTTTATTAATATTTGTAATACGTATGTTTTTATTTCTATGGTAATGAGAGTGTTATAACTATGAAGGCATTTTATACATAATTGTTACTTACATGCTCCAACCATACGTTAGTTGTCAAGATTTGATCCTTGAGATTCTGAAACAAAATAATAGTAAATTAAACAAATAGTATAAAATTAAATTATTGTTTTTACTTTATATTTAATTTGAGTAGGTTATCTATTTAACTAATAAGTAAGACTAGTAATAAAAATAACTTAGAAATAAACGTCCTTCGAAAACTTTATTGACCTACTTTTGAAAAAAGCTTACAATAGTCCGAAGTAAACTAAGTCATTTGTTATTATTGGCATGTGCTCAAACACTAAAAGGAGGATTCGGATGATTTTCGCGGAAGATAAAGTTTAATCACGTACTCTGGATAGCCCCGCTAAAGTTTGGCCACTTCATCCGAAATCCAATTTTTTTCCTTATTGTCTAAGTAGCTTTTACACGAATGCTTTGTTTTCCACAAACAATAAAAACGACATTACCTAACAATGTTCCTTTGAAAGTATTAATTAAATATTTGCCTGTTTTTTCCTAAATAAATACGAGGCTTTGTTTCAAGATAAAGTAATTTAGAGTTTAGTATTGATATTCGGAAGTTAGACCAGCTAATCTTAGATTTTTTGGTAATAAGATAATAGTAGAAAAACCATAAATTTGTTCTATGAAATATTTATAATATTTAGCAAAAACTGAATTCACAAAGTTGTTTTTATAAAACAAAAAAAAAAAACAACCGGGGCTCAAGTCAATCTCTAATATGTGCTGGACCAGCGTGGTGGAAAATGCATTAAAATAACTCCAGACATAGACCAACAGAATATAAGACTTCATATTTTAAATCAAATGATAAGTTTCAATGTTCTGAACGATTTTAAGAGTTTGATTTAAGCAAACAAAAATGTTACGCGTGGAAGGCTACAGCCAAATCTCCTCATAGCTATGCTGTGAGGAAGGCCTATGCCCTGAAGGGAGCCGTTATAGGCTGATGACGATGAATCGAAAATGTCGACGGCAACCCAGGCTTTAAAACTCCCCATACACGAAAGCTCGATAAAGCAAAACCTCTATGTTCTTATGACGTTTGCCTCAGGTCGAAACAACCTTAGCACCAATCGCATCAGTCGACCATAGCCCGCGTGAACGGCCCTTTATGGCCGGACAATCGATTCACGATCTTGGCACAAGTCCAGTAAATCCCCCTGCCTCATCAAAACGGATGTGTCCACAGAATGGCGTCGCAGAAGCAAACTGGAATACCAAGACCCCGTGTTACTATTTGTGTTTGTTTATTGTGTACGAAATATTTGAAGACAAGACGCTTTTAAATTGAAACAACAAAAGATATTGCAGTATAAAGATAACTTTCGTATCGTATGCCTTAAAGGTTGGGTTGTGTGTGGCTTACATCAATAAATAAGTTCTATACACATTTACACATTGTATTTAGTACATTTTCATAATTGTTTCTCAGTTTGCAAGGGTATTCATATGTACTTTACTTTAATCATGTAAGGATGCTCAAAAATTCACATGCACAAAATTTTTAAGCTTAACCCTTTGACCGCCAATGACGCCTTAAGGCGCCAGACACAATAGATTCTCTGTTGTGTATGGATTCCTGGCGTTCAATGGGTTAATAAATGGAGTGACCTTCGATTTTAAGAATTCCTTCAATGCAAAGGAGTTCATAACGTGTACATAAATAATGCCACGTAAATCAATATTTATACATTTTCAATAATTTTGAGTACAATATTCTCCAATAATCATCTAAGCCCCTTATACTATTAACATTACGTGTGTCACTGCAGGCGGATATATATTTACAAACAACCCTGAGTACTAGACAACCTTGTTGGACATTGTACGAATAACTGTTAACTTGACAGTTTTTCCTGAGACATGAAAGATGCAATCTTCAGTACCTATACTTGGTAAAGTCTCACTCTAGGCTAGCGCAGCAAAGTAAAAATTATATTCTTTAAAGTACGTCGGTGGCTCAATGGTGTGGACTGTCGCCCACCTACCGGGAGGTACCTCAATTTAAATCAACAGCTTTCATTGGTTTAAAGTACACTGAATCCACGGTTCTCACCGTTCAGCTTTATTTAGTCTTACGCGAATTAACCAATATCTATCCCGAACCACTATAACTGAAATATCAATACTTTATGCATCATAACTCGCATCATTTACGAGGGTTCGTCAACCTACACGGCTCCTTTACAACATAGAAGGCTCTTCAAAAATTTAAAAGCAAGTAAACTGAACCGGGCGTTCAGAAATTTTATTTGCGCATAACCTAGTCGCTAACGACTTGGCTGTAAAGGGTCCTTAATTGAAATGGAATTGACGTTTACAATCTACCCAGGGGTCTCTTAATTGCTATGCATTTTGCCACGTAAGCCTTTCTGAACCGTTTCAAGCCATTCTCAGCGGTGGCCGGTATCACTTTGTTTTGTTTTGTTTTTAGTGGACCAGTGTAGTTGGGCCTTTGTTATAGTTGTCAGCCGTAGGCGGTTTTGAAGTTTTCTATTTGTAATATGGCTAAGATTTTTACTGATGTGTCATATCAAACCTTAACTTCTGGCGACCAAACATTAATTTGAGTGAGGTTACTGGAAGTCTTAAACCCTTTTCTCCCTTCCTGTATATTATTTTCCCTCTCCCAATTTAAAGGTCAGCAACGCATACGTTGATTCTGTGGACTTGCCCATGAGTGAGGGTATACATTGATATCAAGTGAATCGTTTGATCGTTACCCTGTCTATCATATAAAAAATACAAAGTGACAGCCAATAAAATGATATACTGAAATCTCTATCAACCAGTCTTTGACAATAGGTATCGGGAGATTCAGTAATTAGCCGCTAGGATGACACATTACGAAAGGTTCCAAACCACAAAAGGGCTTGAGATAATTTTTGGTAGCCCTTTCGATACCAGAACGTTAGGGATTTTTCCAGCTGAATGCGTTACTTACGCACTATGTATTCTTGGTTTACAAAAGGCACTAAAGCTACATTATCTTAGAGCTAAGTTTTTAATTATCTTGAATTTTCAACAAGAACAAAGATTAAACCTAAAAAGTAAATAACCTATTTATTTCATTCGCTTTAGCAAATGTAAAAAAGACAAACATAACACAAATGCCAAATTTTCAATTAAGAGGTTGTATAACAAACTTGGGAAAAAGCATAAAATGAGCGGCAAAGCCAATTAGTTTGGACAATTCCAGACATAAGTATCTGCTATTCTACCAATGGTTTTCAAATTTAAAATGCGTTCACATACCGACAATAAAAGTACGCAATGAACACACCCATACTTAAACCTTAACAACCAACACAACCAACTTTGCCGTCACGATTCCTCGGCCATTTCCAGTAAGCAGGACACGTTTTGGAGAAATGACGCCAATAAAACGGTAACCGGAGTCGGGTGGTTCACTCATAAAATACCTAGTTAAGAACAAATCACCTTCCTCACTTCAGGTTCAGCCACTATCATTGTCTGGAGAACTTACAACTTAGGTCTTATTAAAGAAGTTCTTTACTTTATTGAAACTTTAATATCTTCTGAAGATATTTCAACCTCAAATGTGGATTTATAATGAAATCACCAGGTATAAGAGACTTAACATTTGTTGCCTCCGGTGACGGGCGCAGTGCAACATTGACGGAGGATACAAACTGCCTATGAGGTGTTGGTCTCCATCAATGCCGCTCTGACATGGTTAGGCATATCACTTACCATTAGGTGACCGTCCTGACCGTCCGATATACTTATAACATACTAAAATAGAGTGTATAAATGATAAAAGTGATTGGATATCAATGAAATGTGAGGATCCTAAGTCCATTTTTGCTCAAACAGTTTCAGTGGTACTGTTATCTATTTTTTCTTCATAGAATTTTGAAATGTCGTACGACATGATATGAAGAAAATTCTGCAAGTTCCTCCAAGAATACCGAATACTTTAAATGTATTATATATTGACCACACCTTGAACAACGTGAACCACGTTGTCTCCCATTAAAATTGTTTAGAATTAATTAGATTTTGTCCTTAACTAGATGTAAACGAAAACCGATCGGTTTTTAGATAAAACTTTGAAAGACTGGATTACGTCGTCGTTAATCTATTTATGATTTATTTTTTAGAGCTTAAACCATTAATTAGGATAAATCTACATAAAATAGTACTGAAACGTAAATTGTAACACATTATTTTGTTTTTTGTAATATGTAAACGATTAGACGGTTTAAGAAGATTAGATTCTTCGGAGTGTTGAATAACCACCTATTGTCATTCGACTCTTGAAAGGATTATGTAAAGACTACGAAATAGGAAGTATAGAAAGAAAAGCCTCGCACTCAGTGAAACCAGTCTTGCCGACCTATCGAAAATTTGACTGTAGATTAACCTCAAAAATCATGTATACTATCGATATGAATATCGATAGTAAAAACATTATCAATTTTATCGATAGTGTCGATAGTTTTGGCAATAGTCATAAGAATCATAGTAATAGTAGTAATGATAAACATAGCCGTAGTATCATTCCGATCGAGCCAGCATTTTTTACTACTGCTGATGGTCGCAGATGGCCTTTACAGCTTTACTGATAAAGTGGAAGTGCAGATGGCCTTAATCAGAGTAAACGAGTATGTGCCGAAGAATTAACCATACGTTGCTATATTTTTTAATTGTTAAATTTTAGGTTGGCAGTTTAGTTCTATATATTACATTCAAGTTATAAATTAACACTACTAGCTGTATGTAAGTAATTTATTCATTCAGAAATGTTTTTAGAAATACGAGCTATGTTCGTGCTTTTGCAAGCAGTGTAAAGTGCAATCCATCTTGTTTGAACAGTTCAACATTGCATCTTTGAATGTACCGTTTCTGTACATAATCGCATCTTCCAAGTTAGTGCCTTGTTCAATAAAGTTAGCTTTCTTGCAGTCCTTAATACATCTAACATAGAACTAAATTCTAGAAAAATGCATGAATTTATACAGATATTCCATATTTAATTAATAATTAAATCAATGAAAAATAATTACAACATGTCACATTTGTCATTTTGTACATAGAAAAATCTAATATCTTTTACTAAATAAAATGCCTATACTATTTTATTAAAATCATTTAGGCATCATAAGTCATCATCAGCTCATTAAACGTCCCCACCGAGGGGCAGGAGCCTACCCGTATAGGGTGATTAGGCCTTAGTCGTCCACGCGGGCCCAGTGCGGATTGGACGACTTCACACACAACCTTCGAATCTCTTCGTAGGCGTGCATGAAGGTTTCCTCACGATGTTTTCCTTCACCGTAAGAGCGTCGGATAACGTACATATATTTTCAAAAATTCGAAAACACATTGGTACGTGTCGGTATTTGAACCTCAGCCCTCCTGGTAGGAAGGCGTCAGTCTAAACTCATTCTTTCTTTAAATAATTAGTAAACTGTTTTAGAAAGAAACCAGTTTTATTTTCTAAATCCCAAGAAATCTGCAAAAACCTCCATCTTTATCCAATGAAAATTTTATATCAATTTATTCACGCAGTAAAAATCGCTAACCTAGTTCTGGCAAGGCAGACAGCCTTCCTCAGAGCAGGTATATTCCACATAACTTCGCAGTGCCGAGTCTGCTAAAAATGCGTCTTGGCTCTTTGTGAACACGTCCTTTGTATCCCATAGTTAGCATTCCTAACGGGTCGACGGCGGGAGACACCCGCGGAATCCGTTGTTCAGATGATAACGCCCTTTATCTAGTTGGACTTTGTACTGGTAATTTTTAATGAGCCAAACTTAGTTCTTGTAGATTAAGTTAGTGCGGAATGAATTTGGCCTTTCGTTCGTTTGAAACTTTCCAAGAATTTGTCTTTTGCGCTTTGTCGTTTTGTTAAGCGAGAACTGTGCTGTTTATAGTTTTAAAACTAATTTGTAGGTCTTAAGTTTGAAAATACTAAAAAAATCTCAGGTAATAGTAATTATTACATACAAACAAGTCTATCTCCGAGTAGGTAAACATAGAAAGGCTACGGCTGAATACAAAAAGGCGGTGTCTTCATTTCACTTGCTTGTGAGCTTGAAGTCTCACTTGAGTTGAATATTTTTTGGGTATGGTAATATTTATCGAGTTCCCATCCGAAATAAAGGTTACTGTAAAAATGCATATATCAATAAATATTTTAGATTCAAAGCATCATCTCGCTCCAAATTAATCATTATGAGCAGCTAGTTCTATGAGAATCAACAACAGATTAACAAATCTGTTTTTAACATCTATGTACACAAATAAATACATGTATTTTCAAAAAAGTCAGTTAATCATAGTTTGAATACTAGAAACAAACACAAACTTGCCGTTCCAAATTTAAGATTCCCTAAGGTCGGGTACTCATTTGTGGGATTAAGCATTAAAATATTTAATAAGCTACGACAAAATATTATTGATTTACCCCTGCATAAGTTTAAGTCTTATGTAAAGTCGATTTTAATAAAAAAGCCTACTATAGTATCGAAGATTATATAAATGATAAAAACTCATGGACATGTTGATCTCCACGCCTGCATTACATTTGTTTTTTTTGTTATCATGTATTTAGATTTATATAATACTTAACAAAACCAGTTGGTTATTAATACTTTTGTAGATTATTATACTTTTCACGATTAATTAATATGATAAAAATTATGAATATAATTTGCTTTATATAATTATTTTGATCTGTACAAATCACATATTTTTTTAAAAGAGTGACTACATAGTTTCTTGCTAGATTCTTCTTAGTGGAAAACTGACGTCCGAACCAGTGGTAGCTTAATTTGACATTCATAAGTGTTCTGTAAGGACCTGGAGGGTTACCGCCATCTCTTAACCATCGACACTAATACAAATAAATAAACAGATATGTTCATGCACACAAATATTTGCTTTGATTCTAAACCATAATACCAAATCGGTTGTAATGTTATGTATAATAAGGGTTCTGAATACTTATAGCCCTTATATCTCAAAGGTGAACAGGAAAGTCACCTGTGCTAAATTTGCATGAACACAACCATGCCATACGTAAAAAGGGAAAGCGGACCCTTAAAGAATCAATACATTCGCCCTTCATAGAAACCCATATAGTGCCGCACAGTTCTTTTTGTTATCAATGATATTCTGTATATATACAAGGTAGATACGCAATCCGTGCCTCAAAAACGAACCGCCGAAGAGAGTACAGTTTGTACCTACTCTATTGTTAAGGTAAATGTGTTCGAAATTCGAAATATGTGTATGTCTGCTGTCACTGCATTCGGAACACTTTTTTCGATTATTTTGTGAGCATATCAGAATCCATACTTTTTACATCATTGTTTCATCATCATCAGCTCATTAAACGTCCCCACCGAGGGCACGAGCCTACCCGTATAGGGTGGTTAGGCCATCATTGTTTGTTATTCACAAAACAGTTTGCCACTATTTTTTATGTAAACCGTATTGCAGGTCTACTTTGTGTAGTGCCTTTTATTGTTTGCTAACAACTGCACACAACTCATCACGATCGAAACTATTCCAACGAAGTACACAATATATTTTTTTAACAAATACACACTTGACCTCTTTAAAAATGACTCATCATCATCATCTGGTCATTAAAGGTCCCCACTGAGGGGCACGAGCCTACACGTATAGGGTGATTAGGCCTTAGTCGTCCTTGTCAATTTCAGGTACATCTCAAACAATAAAAATTTCTCAACAATGTCATAGAAGTTTTTGTGAGGCATTTTTCCAAGACAAATTTATAACTAGCTGTGACCCACGGTATTACCCGCGGTATAAGATATTTTCCCGCAGTAAAATATAACCTAAAATAGCTTCGTTAAGTTACGTCAAAGCTCATGCGACGCGCGGCCACCGCGCGGTAAAACATACCTTTATTTTTCTAAATAAAAAGGTATTATTCAATAATTTGAATACCTAACCTAAGTTTTTACTTAAAACATCAGCTACCTGCCAAAAAAGTCCAATTCAAATCTGTCCATCCATTCCAGAGATTACCCGGAACAAACAGACAGAATTAAATAAATTTGACTTTAACTTTTAAGAGGAAATCATAAAAGCTTGCAAATTGATACTTAGATTGTAATGATAGCGATGAAATTCTCTAATTAACTCTTAGATATCCTCTTAAACACAGCATAAGCATATATAAACGCACCGTCACAAGAAGTATGTGGTCCTAAGGGTCTTATATTCAAAACCCACTTGTATTTTTTTTCAAAAACATTAAGTATAAGAAGGCTTTATTCCCGAGAGAGCCCATCCTGTAACGATTATCTTTTTTCGAATATTGCCCTCTCCGATTCTTACCCATCGTTAAGTTACAAGTAATACATACTAATCGTGTACTTGGGTTTCTATTGCAGACAGAATAGCCAGCCCTAGATTATTCTACTAAAAGTAATATACCTACAATGCTCTATACATATATTAAAGAGACTTAAGACAAATTAAAAATTTAGTCTGAATAATATAGTGAGGCCTAGGAAAAGTAATTGCAAGTTGTTCAACTGTAGCAATAGAACTCTATGGCGCAATAAAGAACCAAGTTTTGTAATGGCTTCTTAAAGCTAAATGCATTGAATTTTATTTATAATCAAATCGACCTAGGTAAAAATGTTGACAGACAGATTGTCATTTGTGATTACGATATATTTTTATACATTTTATACAATACAACAACAAAATGTACTTGTAACGACACAGTTTTATATCAGGACTAGCTGTTGCCCCGCGGCGTTACCCGCGGTATAAGATATTCTCCCGCAGTAAAACATAACATTAAGTCGATTTATTAAGTCACATCAAAGCTATACTTGCCGCCGCGCGGGAAAACATTACTTTATTTTTCTAAATATAAAGGTTTTAGCAAATAAAAGTAGCGTATGTTTTTCCTTATTCCATCAGTTACCTGCCACAAAAGTTCTGTCCAAATCTATCCAGCTATTTCAGAGATTACCCGGAGCAAACAGACAGACAGACAAACATTTTAAATGCTGTTTCGGTCTATGTACCGTATGAATGTTTATATGAATAAATAAAATATAAATTGCAATATTAGAAACAGACATTCCAATTTTATTAATATGTGTATAGTACAAATATCAACCGACGCAATTTTAATAAAATCAAAATTATAAAGTTTTTGATGTGATTAATTATAGTGTTATTTTGAGATGTTTACTAAGTAGACTCGGTATTGTGTCGTCTAGGTACCACCGCAGTGCCAGATAGCGTCCCGTTAAATAGAAGCGTTTTGAACTTCTGTGTTCTGGGATAAGGGCACTGTAGCTTGTAAAGTCAACGGGTAAAAGATACCTAACATCTGTTGTCTCGGGTGTCAGGCGTAGATCAGTGTTGTCGGAAAAACCATGACTACCGACTATTATTAATTTCCTTCAACATTGCTTCTGTCATGGGAAGGCGTATTACTTACCACCAGGTGAGCGCATTGATCGTCCCATTCGCTTATGGCATAAACAACATGTTAATCTGAAACTAATTTCATCGATTTATTTTTTAACCTATTATCGTCTCACTTTGGACATACCGATGTCCAGGAATAGATGAGATTTAGGCGAATATAAACAAACTTTTACCATTAACAAAACACCAAAATAGCCTGCGATATCACAGTTTATGGAATAACTTTTAATGGGTCAGCGAAAATTTAATCACATCCCTTTAAATAATATTAGTAATTAGTTTTGTGATTGCATTGGAACACGTGTAAACTATTCGTGGACTAATCTAGCTAGTTATGGCGTGACAGTCGTGATTAATGTTATTTCTAGGAGGATTAGATATTTTAATGTATTTTTTGCAATCAATCGAGGTTGAAAACTGCATTTTATACTGCCAGGTATACATGGTCATAATTATGTTCAAAAACATACGTACCCAATTATGTGAGTTACAAACTTCCTTTCTTTGAATATACGGCTCAAAAATCAAATTATTAGGTACACAATAATTTTCATCAATGCTAAAGTAACAATGAAGTGATCAGCCCAATATAACATAATATCAAGGCGGATCCAGGTTAGCCGCCAGGGTGGGTCACATAGTAGTCAAGAATTTTTAAGGTATTTTGTTAATGTACGTTCGTATAGTACTTAAAATAGCTCAGGGGAGGTCATGACCCCCATGACCCTCCCCCTGGATCCGCCGTTGCATAATATGTATTGTATTTTCAATTAATATCATTTTGTATTCTATGAAATATGCTTGTCGGAAGTAGGTTAAATTATTGTAAAAAAAACTGTCGAAACAAGCATAAAAAAGCGTTTTTCAAATTACAATTTGTAAATGCTTTTTCTCAAATATCAAGCAGTGTTTTAAATAATTACAAATATCTATTATTATTCTGAATTCCTTTGTCCTAAATAAAATAGGAAACTAAAATACTATGCATAGCATCCTTTAGCTGGTTTGAACGGTGTCCAAGTTTAAAAAAAATAAACAAACCACAAAATTCAATCGTAAATCTTGTCAGCGGTTTTATAGTTATTTTGTATGGAAATTGATACAATCTAAAAGGAATCCAGAATTGGCTGACCTCATTTCAAAGAGTTTATGACTTTTTCATAGCATAATGTAACAGTACCAATATACTCGTGGAACCCTAAATGTATATTGTTTAAAAATACTTACAAAAAATATAATCAACAAAAATCTTTATTTGTTATTATAAAACTTTTGTTATAATATTTTCTTTGTATTATGAATAAGTAAAATTGTGTTTGCAATCTGAATATGTATATTAAAAAAGAGTCGTTGAATTAAATGTATTCAAATTTACTATTTCTCGTAGGTTTTTTAGTTTTGGTTAGGAAACCGTAGTTTGAGACTCATGATTGCCTGTAAAAAAAGTTGATTGCGTATTTTAAAAGCCCGTGACGATCCCGGCTACTTTCTTAGTATGGTTGTCGATAACATCTTTCAACCCGCATTGGACTCGCTTGGTGGGATACAGCCCAATTTCCCCATAGCTATGATGTGCGAGACGCCTTTGCCCAGCTTTGAGACGTTATAGACACTTAATGATGATGATAACATACATAAATAAATAAATATATGTGCTAAAATGATGTGAAAGTTATAGATTCGTGATCATTCACAAAACAACTGAAAAAAGTGTTCCGAATGCAGTGGCAGCACACATACACATATTTCGAATGAGCGTACATTTACCTAAACAAATAGCCTACAACTGAATTCTTCTTCGGTTCGTTTTTCAGGCACGGGTGGCGTATCTTCCTTTATATATATATAATACGATTGGCGTGCTATATATAAACTTAATAAAGAAGCACAGTCATGAAAGATTATTCCAACGTTTATTCTGAACATTTATAAATAGATAATGACCATTGTGACAACAGGGTACTTCAACTAGAATAACACTCCCATAGGAGGAGTCCCGTGGGTGTAGTAAGTGTCACCTAAGGATAATCTCGTCAGATGATGGGCAGTTACGTCATCGGGGAGATGGCCCATCACTTGGCTCATTAATTGCCTGTAGCTGTCGCAATCAGTTTCATAATGTATTTATAATCTAGCTAGGTGTTTTCTATGTATAATATGTATGTATTTACAAAAAAATATGTATGTAAGTATGTTTATCCGTTGTTTAGTACCCATAATACAGGCTTCACGCTTAACTTGGGGCAAGATGGCGCTGTGTGAATGCCAGTGGATATTTATATTTATTTATTTATTATTCTATATTAGTTATCATATTGACAAATGGATATTGATCCACTAATTATAACTAAATGTTGAAATGTATGAGTTTCTTAGTCGCAAGCTTTTTGGAATATCCTGAAGCCTTTTCTACTATTTAAAATTAAACCAATATTTCAATAAAAAATATAAAAATAACGATTCAAAAGTATCTGTAAAAGATTTATTTGAAGGTATTTTGGATTTAAGTTTAATATTTAAAAAAGCTTCAATTACTCAAAACATGCAATATTGACTACTAATGGGTACAAGTAAGCAACAAATATCTACATTATAATTCAAAAAGACCCATCAGGACATTTGAAAGTGTCCAAAGTGTGGTTGAAAAGTTGTGAGTTTAATAAAATAAATCCTGTTTATTTTACCCTGGAAACCCTTGACATCGCTATACCAAAGTCTTTACTGTTATATCGGAAGTTGTAGAAGATAGAACAAAATCCACACAAACGACCCTATAAATGTTCAGGGGGTTAACACCGTCTCTTAACCCGTTGACTGTCAGGAATCCATACATAATGGAAAATCTATTGTTTGTGACGCTTAAAGGCGTATATATAAAAAAAAGTTATATTGTTTAAATAATAAAGTTCTGATATTGTGGTTATGTTTGAGAGTGAAAACAAAGTTGATTATTATTATTATATATTCGCTTTACATCACGACCCACCCCAAAAATTTGACCAATTCAAATAAAAATTTCCGTTTGATTATTCGAGAATATATCAAATTTGATTTTGAATGTGTAGCCAGGATCAAAAGCAATGACCGCATCTACTGAGCCAGGCAAATAAAACACGGATATCCCTAGGGAGCGGAACTTTATTGGAATTTCAAACGAATTTAGCTCTTCGTCTTGTTATGAAGAAATAAGTGACTCAACATTGAGATTGTTGGATTAATAGACAACCTATCTGGTGTAATGGTTGAGATGTCGGCTATTACACAGATCACACAAATCTGCCGGGTTCGATCCCCGGGCAGTACAAACATTTGAGTGCATGAATATGTCTGTTTGTATTGGTCTGGGTGTTTTCCATTTAATATAATTTCATCATCAGCTCATTAGACGTCCCCACCGAGGGGCACGAGCCTACCCGTATAGGGTGATTAGGCCTTAGTCGTCCACGCGGGCCCAGTGCGGATTGGACGACTTCACACACAACCTTCGAATCTCTTCGTAGGCGTGCATGAAGGTTTCCTCACGATGTTTTCCTTCACCGTAAGAGCGTCGGATAACGTACATATATTTTCGAAAATTCGAAAATACATTGGTACGTGTCGGGATTTGAACCTCAGCCCTCCCGGTAGGAAGGCGACAGTCCACACCACTGAGCCACCGACGCTCTCGACGAATTTATTTTTACAGAAAAAAGTATATAAGTATGAATATCCGTTGTTTAGTATCAGGCTATATATTACGGGCTAATGTTTAGTTTGAGGCGAGATGACGCTGTGTGGATATTTATTGATTTATTTTTTGTATGTGTTGTTATTTATAATCTTGATCTTTATTTTGATTTATTCATCATCATACGTCACCACCGAGGGGCACGAGCCTACCCGTATAGGATGTATATGCCTAAGTCGTCCACGCGGACTCAGTGCGGACTGGCCGACTTCACGCACAACTTTGAAGTTCTTCCAAGGCATGCGCAGGTTCCCTCACGATGATTTCCTTCACTATAAAAGCGTTGGATAAATGCACATTTCATTTAAAAAAAATGATTAGACATTGGTCCGGTGCGTGATTTGAACCTGCACCCTCTAAATCGGAAGGCATCCACGCCAAAGAGCCAAAGACGCTATTTTTTTTTATTGATTGTAGATTCTTAAGATCTATTTGAATATTTTGTAAGCGGTCTGTTTGTTTCATGAAAAGTATAAGTTAAAAATAATTTAAAATTTTACTGTCAAAGAAAAATCTCGTCCTGAAGTGAACTTTACGACTGCGATAATGACAATGACAATCAGCATGTGATCAAAATTATTTCAAAGGTTCAAAGCTAAAGACGACAACTGCACAATCAATGCTCTCAACTGAATCTTAGTCGTGAATATGCATTTCGCACGGAGCAGTCGGAATAAGACCAGGGCTTACGATCTACCGTGTACAGTTAGCAATAAGTTTAGCGTGTACCTGACCAGTTTCTGGAAAGCCATATTACCAATATTGTAGGCAGAGTTTCATTTATTTTACCATTTTCGATTTTCAGGCAATGGCAGGATATTTTTCGCAAATATATGCGGTTATTTACTCAAAATTTTCATATAACTATTTTCTATGTTACGGGGTTCGGTTTCCGCACTTAGTCCTTGAAGTGGACCATTGTGCGTGAGCCATGGCGGCCTTCTGGTCACTCCAGCCAGCCTACCTCCTTTCAAAAGCAGATTAGTCTTCCCGGTCTCCTCAGGGCATCCGCGACTGTTACCGGAGATCCGATAGTTTCCCTGCGGATTTGGCCTACGCCTGTGCACCTGTGCTCCATGCACGCTCTGCACAGAGGACTGTCCGTAATACCTATTCATATAACTTAACGATCTATGTGATGTAATTGGTTGAGATGTCAGCTCTTACACCAAAGGTTCGGTCCTGGTTGGTACAAACATTTGTGTGCATAAACATGTATGTTTGTATTAGTCTGGAATGCTAGCGTTCAAAGGGTTGGTTGATTGACTAGCTGCTATGCCATTGATTCTTCAATATTGAAATTAAAAAATTGTAATCTCCAGTCCAGAGAGCGTCGGTGGCTCAATGGTGTGGACTGTTGCAATCCAATCGGGAGAAGAATCCTGCCACGTACCAATGTGATTTCGACTTTTTTTAAATATATGTACGTTATCCGACACTCTAACGGTGAAGGAAAACATCATGAGAAAACTTGCGCGAGCCTGCGAAGCTTAGAGTATATATAACTAGGTATTGATACTCTAAGCTGCGAAGAGATTCAAAAGGTTGTGCGTAAAGTCGGCCAATCCGCGATGGGCCCGCGTGGACGACTAGGCTACACAGCCTATACGGGTAGGCTCGTGCCCCTAGGTGAGGTCCGTTGACGCGCTGGTTGGATGGATGCGCCCTGCGCTCTCCCACTACCCGTCACACGTTAAGCACGACTGCTAAGAGGAGTTTAGTCGGTAGGAGTCCGACATAAGTACCCGTTAAGGGGTACTATCCAATGCAGGATTCTCTTCTCAAAAAAAAAGGTGAGGACGTTTAATGATCTGATGATGATGAATCTCCAGTTTACTGTTATAAACTACAGTATATCTTTTATTTAAATTTGCACTACCCTTGTTGACGGTACCCTGTTCTTGATATGTTGCTTCGTTAGCAGACCAAACACAAATAAGACGTGTGTAATGAGCGACGCCCGGCGCACCTACAGAACGAGAGCATTGCCTAAGGCAAGTCTGGCGTAACTTAGGCAGTGTCGGATGTAATTAGGTAATTAGGATCGAAGCTTGTTCTAGCTGGGTTGTAGCTATTTTATATATTCGATTTGAAGACAGCGAAGTTTCTTATTTAATGTATTCATCGAAAGTATCTTCGTTTTCGTGGATCATTATAACTTATACATTACAATCATCAATACTTAGGAGATTTAGGTTTTGTTCATACTCGTACAGATAATAAGAAAAATAACAACCAGTTTATGCGTTTTTATATAAAATCTATAATTGTATACAAAATATATTACATTATGTGTTCGTACACAGATAAACGCAAATGGGGGAGACCTATGTCCAGCAGTGGACTGCGATAGGTTGAAGAGAAGATAATAAATAACATAGGTATATGGAGTTCAGTGCCAATAATCTGAACGATCATTTAAAGCTTACTTTAGTTTATTCATCATTTTCAACTAAAGCTTACTCAATTCCTAGCAAGCAATTTTGAGAAAATTTGATTTTATAAAAAAGTTATCCCCTTAAATTTGATAGTTAACCTAGTATATAATGTTATTTAGTTTAATTTTCATTTGAATCATATGAAAATCCCTTCACTACAAACCTTAGTGGTTTTTTGTACGGGATTTGATAAATATGAATATTGTAACAACTTTTATATAGTAATTATAAATAAATAAATAAAAAATGTGTGAAAGGATTTGTGTGATGAGGATAACTGATTTGATTTAGCTCTCTCATACAACTGTACTTTTTTGACTATGGTCAATGATGTTAATACGTCTTAGAACATACTTTTTTGGCAATTTACTGATTTGAATCAGTGCTTCAGAAAGTAGGTTTGAAACCATATTTGCTGTATATCATTTCGGTTTAATTATTTAAAATACGAAATGGATAGTGGATTTTAATATACAGGGGTGATAATAGCTTCTGATAACTTAGTAGAAAGTAAAAAACGCATGCAAATATTGTAGAACAAAAGTATTTTCAATAGTAAAGACATTCCCCCATTTCATAAATTACGTATATTCCTGATCCTTAATACCTTAACCTACATCCAAGATAAATAGAAATCTTAAGCACTTGGCTTTAATCCTCTTCGAAAATGTAAGAGGGTACTCACAGTTGCGGCAGAGCGGTCCTCTTTAACGTCTATGATAAGGGGTTGGCGAAGTTGGTAATTAGAAATATACATTACTTTGCACGTTAAACGACACTTATATTTAATTCCAAGATAAAGAAATGGTACTATATACGAGTATATATTTAATTACCTGCAAATACTTATTTGTCATAGCTTTCAAATTAATACACAAACCACAAAAGTCACATTTTCATGTAGAATTTTTTTACGGAACGTACAATCTCGTTGGTTATTAGCTCTAGGGTTCTTAAATAAGTTTTGAATGAAATTAATAAAGTTCAGCAAACACCACCCTAAGAGACACCACAAAATGTTTTTTGTTTGAAGTATCCCAATTTCACTCATTACTATAGCCATAATAGTTATAATTTTGGCTATTCAACGATAAAATTATAATACTACTGTACTGTGAACGTATAAGAAAATACGGACGGATTCTCATTAAAAGAAAATTGTGTCCCCGAAATGACCGCCGTTGTTTATGTCATTTTGACAAATGATTGTCGTTAATAACTATTTCGCAATGAAATAATTAAAGAAAAAAGCTTTATTTGGCATTGCATCCACAAAGTGTGTCACACACCCACAGCTATGCTGTGCGGTATGCCCGGTGCCCTGCAGTTATAACAGGTTATAGGTCATAATGATAAAGGTAACTGTAGTTTTATTGGTTGTGGAGAAATTGTAGCGTCGGTGGCTCATTGGTGTGAACTGTTGCCCTCCTATCGGGAGGGCTGAGGTTCAAATCCCGACACGTACCAATTATTATGTATTCGAATTTTCGAAATTATATGTACGTTATCCGATACTCTTGCGGTGAAGGCAAACATCATGAGGAAACTTGCGCACGCCTGCGAAGAGATTCAAAGGTTGTGCGTGAAGTCGTCCAACCCGCACTGGGCCCGCGTAGACGATTAAGGCCTAACCACCCTATACAGTTAGGCTCGTGCTCCTCGGTGGGAACGTTTTATGAGCTGATGATATAGACTCTGTACAGAGTTGATAAGTACGTCTCACGGACTCACCGCAGTGCCAAGTGTTTTGTACTTCTGTGTTTGTTCGGGGTCAATAAAATTAGGTACCTAATATTTTTAAGATTGTTAACTAGACATAACTTATGTCTTCCAACAACGTTCCAGAGGGCAAGTGGACTAGCTGAAAACCAGCGATGCCCGGGATTGTTCTCGTTGCAAACTCAGCTGAGCTCCCTCAGTCTCATAATACTAACATTTTTCTTATAAATTTTCTTTGTAAAAATGTTGTGAGCGACAATAAATATGTTATTCCGCACCTATGTCTTGATTCTCCAAGAATTTGACATCAAAGAGCGTCTATCTTCCATCCTTCAAGGTCGCATTCTCACTTTATTTGGACATAGCATACGACGAGACGACACATTTGCGGAGCGAATTGTGATCCAGGGCAAAGTCGATAGAGTGAGGGCGCGCGGTAGAGCACCAATGCGTAGGACGGACCAGGTGAAGTCGGCCCTTTTCATATGTGGAGATTTGTAATTAGTATTGTACTCTATCCCATTGTTAAACTTTACTATAGTGTCTTTTCAAACTGTAAATCTTCCAAAAAATAAATAAATAAAAAAAAATCCACTTCACGAATGTACGAGGCAAGCTTCGGTACGAGAAGAATGGCGACGAATAGTTAGGCTCGCCACCGTGCCTGTTATGACGACCACGACCACTCTGCCAAGAGTGTAACGGCTAAGAAGAAGAAATCACCATCGTCACCCTTTCACCATAGGTTATCAAGGCGAACTGCAAAATTTCATCCGTTTGTAGTTGACGTTCCCCGCATTCGGACTAAGCGTTTTGCGTCTTCTTTCATTATGCGTACAGCTAGGGAATGGAATGACTCCCTGCGTTTGTGTTTCCGGCCAACTTACAACCTCGTGGCATTCAAAAAACGAGTGAATAGGCTTTTTCTGGGCAAGCTCGCTCCATCTTAGAGCACGTCTCTTCCCATAGGATAGTCTGTGCTCAAGAGTAAGCCCATCAGATATAAAAAAAAAGAAATATTTTCTTATTCCTATTACGGTACATTTAAACTTCTCGCATATAATTTACACAAGTTCACATAACGGTGGTAATTAGAAATTTCAATATGTTGCCGTGTATTAAATAAGTTTGGTGGAAGTTGGACGTTTACCTACTCGTAGTTCTGACGTGTTCACTCCACAACTCATATTGAATAGAGATTAGTTTGCTACAGCTTAACATGTTGAATGCTAGTTCTCTAACATACTGTTTTGAATATTTAGTGGGAGTTTATTAACTTTTTAGCAGTAGAATTAATAGTAAAACCTTTATTTGGTACCGAAAAATACAAAAAACAAAACCTCGGACTAATAAAGTATTAATAATAAATAAAATTAGACAACAAAATGGTTTCCGCTCAGTTAAAACTGTTACAGTTAGGGTATGCGCTACGGTCGTGTACTAACTAAGATTTAAACCGAAGTATATTCAAACTCACAAACATTGAATATGATGAAAATCTACAATTTACAAGTCTAAAAGTAAGTTCGGAAATACTTTCATAGACAAATTTCATATTACTCGTGTTTTACTACACAGAACATTTTCGGCCCAACAACAGCTTTTAAATAAAAATCTATTTTAATTTTTAAACCATTTCGAAACCTTTTTTTAAAACATAATACATATTTATATTCATGTTGTAATCCGAATAGCTAACACTACTTAAGTTTGTGATAATTATTAACCAACACTATCATTTCATTATTATCTCAAAATTCCAAGAAGTTATTTATAATATATTTTAGGAACTCGTTTAACTTCATAAATGTGCTTTATTATTAGAAATTAAATTAGTACTTACCAAGTCAATCAGTTGTGACAGCCTCAAACCCAATTTGACCAATACGGTGTTGTTATTTTTGTCAACGGGACGTATAAGTCTATTGTAATTACTTAACAAGTCATCGTACAGCCTCTTTGCGTCTGGATTAGCAAAGCAAACCGTAATATAAACATAAAACACAAAAAATAATGTCCGGAACATCGCTATCTAGCCTTCGATTACCACTTCACAAGAAAGGAGGTTATGTTTCGACTAATAATTTGCCTTCGGTAATTAAACTTCTTTTAAATTGTATTCATTTTAATTGTTAGGGATATTAATAGGCAGTATTTAAAGTAAACAAACAAGGTTTTTTTAACATGGAATTTTGACAGCTACGCCCGAGAGACTGCATCGACGGTAGCGCCTCTACCGATACTAGCGGGAAAACGGAGAAACAGCGCTCCAGTGCGCCGACTCGAATATTATTGGTGGGCCCAATGAAACATTTCGTGATATATACGTTCCCATTACAGGCAACGAGCTTCATTGATATTTACAATCATGGACATTGTGGATTGTTATTACGGTTTAGGCCTTTAATTTCTGGAAGACTATTTTTTGGAGCTTGCATGATATGATCTCTCAATTTTACTATTAAATTTTAAACTGTGAAAACTTTGCGAAAATATATAGTTGATGAATTGGAGTACTTGTGTTATAGGATAATCATGTTTTAAAAGGAAAATAACACGCAAAAGAATCAAATTTTTATGCCATAATAATTAATGGTGTATTTTTTGTCCTCGTACATTATTTACGTGCCAGTGTCCTGGATCGATGCGTAGTGCGCATGCGCGCTGGCCCATTCATGGATATGGCGCGTGTCTCGTACCCTACGCGCAATAAAAGATGGCGTTAGCTGTTTTAGAACGACATAGTATTTTTTTAATAAACCACGTGCGGTAATTTTTAGACTGTTTTTCAAAGTACTACGATTATATTTTTATTGTATAGTAATATAAAAAACATTAATTTTATACTTATATACAAAACGAATTAAATACCTTGAGAGATAGCCATGGCAACCTAACAAGTAACATAGAGGAGATCAGAAAAATCACGACAAAGTTGTATGGGGACCTGTACCACTATACCTCAGCCGACTACTCTTGATCCTAATGACAAGCGTGCTCTACTTAGGCGACACTATTCAGATGATATTCCAGAAATCAGTACATATGAAATGAAGCAAGCACTGAAACAAATCAAGAAGTTTAAGGCCCCGGGAGAAGACGGTATCACCGTGGAACTACTGAAAGCGGGAGGGCGAGCTGTTGTTAAGGAGGAGTTGAATCTTCTATTCAACGAGGTTTTGTTCACAGGAGAAGTACCCAAAGATTGGACAAATAGTATCGTTGTATTATTCCATAAGAAAGGCGATAAGACGTTACTGAAAAACTACCGCCCCATCTCACTCTTAAGCCAGATATACAAATTGTTCTCCAGAATTCTGACCACTCGCCTGACACAAAAACTAGACGAAAATCAGCCCACAGAACAGGTGGGATTCAGGAAAGGCTTCGGAACGATAGATCATATCTTTACACTCCGACAGGTTATCCAAAAACCTGAAGAATATAATAGGCCTCTATACCTAGCCTATGTCGATTATGAAAAAGCGTTTGACTCAATTGAACACTGGGCAGTAACCCAGTCGCTCCATCGATGTCACATAGACTACCGGTATATACAGATCCTGAAAAACCTGTATAGGTCGGCGAAAATGATCGTGCAGCTTAAAATACCAATAGACCCCATACCAGTTGCGAAGGGAGTCCGCCAAGGAGATGTGATATCTCCTAAGCTGTTCACTAATGCTATGGAGGATATATTCAAGACACTTGACTGGAATGGCAAGGGATTAAATGTGGATGGTGTGAACTTTAATCACCTGCGCTACGCGGATGATATAGTTTTAATTGCTGAATCTGCAGAAGACCTGCAACTCATGCTGGAGCAGCTATATCACGCGTCTTTACGGACAGGCCTAAAAATGAATATGGACAAAACGAAGGTCATGGCTTCCACCAATCTCACACCAAACCCTATTTTGTTGGATGGTCAATCCCTAGAACAAGTGCAGGAGTACACGTATTTAGGACAGGTCATAAAGCTGGGTGTCATATGTGTACCTGGACAGTAGTCCAAATGTGTAGTCCAACTTCGAGAAGGAGGTTTCTCGTCGAATCCAATTAGGATGGGCAGCGTTCGGAAGTTAAGGCACATCTTTTCGACCAAAATACCTCAGTCTCAAGACGAAGGTCTTTGACCAGTGTGTGTTGCAGTTATGACATACGGAAGCGAACGTGGTCGCTCACTAAGGGTCTCTTGAATAGACTCAAGGTTGCTCAAGCAAGCAATATTTCAATCAGTGCGTGCTCTGGCCATGACGTACGCTTGTGAGATGTGGATCTGAGTGTTGGAATGATCCACAAGCTTAAGCTTGTGCATGCTTAAGCATGTTCGCTGCGCTACCTTAAGGTAGCGCAGCGAAACATGGAACGCGCCATGCTTGGAATAACTGTTCGCGATCGGATTCGGAACGAGCTTGTCCGACAACGTACCAAAGTGGTCGACGTGGGTTACCGAGTTGCCAGGTTGAAGTGGGCTTGGGCTGGACATATGTGCCAAAGATATGACGAGCGATGGAGTAAACGAGTTCTGGATTGGACACCCCGCATAGCCAGCAGATGAAGTGTAGGCAGACCACCCGCCCGATGGTCCGATGATGGCAGGGAGATCCTGGGCCCAGTTTGGAGAAGGGTGACGGACAACCGTTCCCAGTGGAGGAAAGTTGGAGAGGCGTATGCCCAACGGTGGGCGAACACACGCTGAGGAAGAAGACTTATATACTTTATAATGCGGGGGGGTTTTATGATAAATGTAAAGGGTAAAGAGGATAAATAGAATAAGGAATGTGGATAGGCATCAAAAGAAATCTGACACCAGTGAAGTTTAAAGAAAGACGTTGGTCCTGGGAAAGATAAATTATGCGGAAAAACTTAGCAATAATATGCCATACTATTAAAAATGATCAAAAATATAATGAAGAAAACAGCGTTATCCACATTGCGGTCCAATACGGATTGATGGGTTTTAATGTACCATCCTAAGATAAAAAAGAGACCGAAGACTGAATATGCAATCATCAGATATCAAACTCAACGCTCGTATCACTAGACAACGAATAGTAATATCACTAGACAGCGAAGGAACGGAGGGAGTTGAAACATGATACTGCTGAATATGTAATAAAATATGGAGGCTTCTGGTTAAACTTCATTCGGTCATCGATCCGTTGGCTATAAGTGCGATAGTGACTTAACCAATGACTATCGAGCTGTTATTTCCATCATCATCATCATCATCCGAGGGGAACGAGCCTACCCGTAAAGCGTATGCAAGCCTTAGTCGTCCACGTGGGCCTAGTGCGGATGTGCCGACTTAATGCACAACCTTTGAATCTTTTCGTAGGCGTGCAGGTTTTATCACGATGCGTCGGATAAACTTACACATAATTTCAAAATTTGAAAAACCCTGCACCACCCAGATCGGAAGGCAAAAGCCCATACTAATCAGTCACTAACGCTCCACAACTCAATAGCATTACTTTATAAAAAAGCTACTACTGATACCTAAAGCAAAAATAATTATTATGTGACTTCTTTTTAATCAGTAGTCTAATTTTAAAGATCTTCTTACAAACGAATATCTGAACAAATACAAAACAAATGTACTAGTGGTTTCGACCCAAGGGTATATTAAAGAACACAAATGTTTAAACATTCGCTGCAACATTTACAAGCTGTTGTTTGATCAACTGAATAGCTCATTAATAGAGTCCCAGGCATTGCTCCCAAAGCAGGGTGGGTAGTGACAAAACTCATTGCACTGTGTTTACTCACAAAATAAACTTTTATGTGCACTATCTTAGAACGGGAGTTTGGTTATGAAAAATATCGCGATAATAAAAATATATTCAAGAAATCTATTTAAAATGAAATGAATTAGTTTTCGCGATAAGATCCGAAACTATGATATCCGTAGGTAAATTAGGGTGACTGACATAGCCCACAGGATAAGCAAGTTGAACTGATGGCCGATGAGGCGGAAAGGTTCTCGAGTGGCGTCCACGTAATGGAACACGAAGCGTAGGCCGTCCCCTAACCAGATGGACGGATGAACTGGTTAAGGTGGCGGGGAGCATATGGATGTCAACTGCTAGGGATCGGCCGTCATCCGATCGGAAATCATTAGGGGAGGCCTTCGTTCAGAAGTGGAAAAATTGGGCTGTAATGATTATAATGATAATATATATTTATATAATATTAAGTTGTGCAAACTTAATAACGATAAAGCCATACACGCGTCTTGATATAGTCTAGTCAACTTTCAACTTCATGAAATACGAATCAAAAAGAAAATTCAAAGTGTTTCAAAATTAACTTCATCACTGTTATCGGGGTTGAACTCCGAACAAAATGGCTGCCAGATTGACATGATAAATAATAGCTGAAAAATTCTACAATCTTACGTGTTAAGCCCAAACGCGTCAGCCTGCCGATGAGATTGATGGCCGTGCGTGACGCGACGCATGTGTCAAAAACAAACCGTAAGAGAGTTTAATTTTCCTGTTCATATCTCCGCTATGTTGTGTGGAAGTTAGATAGCGGTTTACGAAGTTTTTGTGAGGAAAACAATACACTATTTGCGGGCACTAAAAACTGATAGTTCTTCATTTAAAAAGTAGGGCAACATTGCCATATTGGAACATTGGGCGGCATGTGTAATGTAATGGTTGTGAAGTTGTATAGTACAAGTGTTCCGGGTTCAATTTTCGGGCAGTACGAACATTTTTATGCAAAGAACATGACTGTTAGTCTTAGTCTGGTTGTAACTATGCTTATTCGTGGTTAACTAAAGCTCGTAATATAATTCATCAAAACCTTAACACACGCTATATATCATGTACAAAGGTGAACTTAATGTAGAATGGTAGGTAAGCTTTTTCTGGGCAAGCTCGCTTCATCTTAGAGCACGTCTCTTCCACTAGGATACTCTGCTCAAGATCAAGCCCATAATAAATAAAAAGAAAGAATGGCATTTTCTACCAGTTAACCTTTGGGCATGCAGAAAGAAAACAAAAGCAAGGAAAGGAAAATTGAAACAATAGCAAAAAACATAAAGAACGTTACTTTAATTGGGGCTAAATATCGCTGTTTATTTAACGACACTATATTAATACTTATTACTACATGAATAACGATCTACACACATATACTGTGTGGTATAATATAGCTTGCTCCCTTTGCCTACTATTTTATTTACATAAAACATAATTTATCAAGATACCATCTCCCGGCCTACAAATAGGATATTCTTGTACTGTATACGTTCATAATTTAAAGTGTAGGGGCATGCTCTCCGCATTGCAGTTGTCTTGTACCTTTGAGTGGGTGTTGCCAAATGTTAGCAACGATACGGATTGCGTCTTTGGTAAGTTTTTAAGCGACTTCAAAAAAGAGGTTACTCAATTGTACATATGCTTTTTACTTTTTGCGGATATCTTCGTTGTTTTATAAACCGAATTTGACAAAGGAGATTTATTAGAGCAAATTTATTACAGTGATTATTTTAATTACGAATCACTCAAATTATAAAAATATCTATATTAAATAAGTAATAAATATCCACTGACATTCAACAGAGCCATCTAGCCCCAAGGTAAGCGTGAAGCCTGTATTATGGGTACTAAACAACGGATAAAAATACTTACTACTTAGTGTACCTATTTAAAAAAATACTGACTTCAAACTAAAAAGTCAAAAATATTTTTTACCATTTCCATTTACGTAGCCAAAGGTCGGTATTTTTTTGTTTCAACTTGTGTTGACAACTTGAAATACTACGAACAAGTGCGAGTTGAACTCGCCCATAACTCGTTTCGTAGCTTCTATAACCATACAATAAATATATTCATTTTATATATAAAGTAGAAAAACACAAAAAAAAAGAACAAATATAAATATTTTGTAACGGTCGAGATGTCGGTTACTACACCAAAGGTTCCGGGTTCAATATTTATATGTATAAAAAGCAAAACCCATTTAATAGTGGAGAAATACTGTTATTTTAGAGGTTTGCAGCGGTACCGAGTGGCAGGGTAGGCAGGAGCGTGCCTATCAGCATTGCACCTGTGCAAAGCCGGGGCGGGTCGCTAGTCAATTTATCAAATAAAGTGACAAAAGTTAGTAACTGTCAGTTTAGTCCAAACTTCGTTTGTTTAATGTTGAAATACGAGCGCAGGCGCGGGCGGCGTCCAGGGAGCACATGCTGAAGCTTTTACTAAACTTTTGATATCATATTTTCACAAATATTTTAACGAAATATTCATAACGGCCTTTGTATGTTAGATGATGCCTCAAATTTTCAGTGTTCACGTCAAATCGGTGCATAATAATTTTTTTGAATTGGCCAATTCTGTAAATTTAATCGAATTTTATAAATACTGCTATGTGGCTTAATTATGGCAGAAGCAAACTGATGAGAATTTTTCAAGAAAAACCTCATCATGAACTGCTCATTAAAAGCGTTCACTGAGAAGCATGACCCTACCCGTAAAGGGTGTATAGGCCTTAGCCGTCTACGCGGGCGCAGTGCGGATCGGCCGATGTCAAGCACAACCATTGAATATCTTCGCAGGCGTCCGCAGGTTTTCTCACGATGCTTTATTTCACCGTAAGAGCATGGATTAACGTACACATAACTTTGAAAATTCGAAAATACATTGTATCGTGGCGGATTTTAACCTGCACCCTCCGTATCGAAAGCTCAATTAATGGTCATACGGTCAACGGTTGGCAGGGGGGTGGGAGATGGCAGTACCTATAAATAGTAAGGTTCAATAAGACCACCCGTTCTCCGTGAGTTCAACCACCCGTTCTCTGCTGACTCTTACGCACACGGTAAAAGAGTACGGGTGGTGACAATTGTGCGAGTAAATGGTCTTTATGTGTTGTAAGTGAACGGGACGGTCATTGCACTCACCTGGTGCATGATACACCTGACCATGACAGATGTAGTGTTGAAGAAATTTAATATCTATATGTTGTTATTAATTTCGTGTGAGCCAATGACTATTCATTATTCTCCGTCAACACTGCTCTGCGACCGTCACCCGAGACGACAGATGTTAGGTCTCTCATACCCGTTGATTTAACTTATTTTACTTTTATTATTTCTGATATTTTCATTTTGTTCAATGCCTTGCAGGGATAACTGTCCCTGCAAACGAGAGATTCTATTGTCTTTCCGTGATAAGTCCTGGAGCGGCTGCCATCACAATAGGACGAAAACAATACTGTAATATTACCAAATATTCTCAATCGTCACGATTTTTCTAGAAACGAACAATAATATTGACACGTCAGAAACAAGTGGGCGCTATCAGCGAAGCAGGTCGCGTAACCACCGTCGTGAGCGAACGCGTAATATTATTTGAGGTTGAATTCCGCAAACGAAATGGAATTAAAAAGCTGAGGGCCGCGGTGAATAATTTCCAAACGCCGTTTAAAACGTGCGATACACACCGGTTGGTGAATTGTTGAGCGCATTAAAAAAGTCGATTTCGCGTATAATTTAATTTTGACGATGTTTTTAATCTCATGACCTGATTGAGGGGTTCGATGGCATGATTGGTAGCGTCGATCTCGTATTACGTTTAGGGTAAACATTGGTTTTTATTCTCCATCTGTGGTGTATATGTGTGCCTCCTCATATAGGTATGCTGATATTTAAATATTGTTTTACTGAACAGAATGTTACCGAGCACACAGTTCACCTGATTGTACTTGAAACTGCCACCAATAAATGTTTGCAAGAAAAAATCCAGAAAAAAGGTAATAGGTACCTTATTATTATTTTGTTCTTAAAATAATATATTAATAAAAAAATGTTTTATGGAAATAAAAAGTAATGGACGGTAATCTTTAAGTAAAATCTAAGGAAAAGTCTAAATAAGGATATGAAGATTGCCACAAATATATTATCTTATAATACTTACGAAATTTGCTGAAAAATTACCTAAGGCTGTATACTCAGTCCTTGGTAATTTTTCAGCAAATTTCCATCCAATTTGAAAACCTTAGTTATGCGATATAAAGACAGACTATGGCCCAGATTATCACAATTCTTATATAAGATAATTCATCTCACATTTTCATTGAAAATCCTACCAAGTTACTTTCACACTAACGATAATTAGTAACTGCTATGAGAGTCATAATGTTAGTTCTTTCTCTTAACCTGTAGATGTTGGCGCATTTCCAACTTATATAGACATTTGGCAGTCGGACAGATACTAACGGTGACGTGGCATCATCCGAGTTCTTATTCACATTTCATTACTGGCAGGCATGAGAGAATTCGCAGATGTACGGGGCCAAAGTCCTTAATTGATCCATTTTAACTATGAGCGAGCTTTTTTTACTGGATTGTTTTTGATGCTCCATTTGCGGCTTGAAAACTTCATTTTGAGACTTTTAAGTTGTTATCTTAAGAAAATACGAAAACACGAAGTTTACGTGCGTTACTTTCAAATATCATCATCAGCTCATCAAACGTCCCCACCTAGGGGCACGAGCCTACCCTATAGGGTGATAGGCCTTAGTCGTCCACGCGGGCCCAGTGCGGGTTGGATGACTTCACGCACAACCTTTGAATCTCTTCGTAGGCGTGCGTAGGTTCCCTCACGATGTTTTCCTTCACCGTAAGAGCATCGGATAACATACATATATCTTTCGAAATTTCGAAAATACATTGGTACGTGGCGGGATTTGAACCACAGCCCTCCCGATAGGAGTGCGACAGTCCACACCATTGAGCCACCAACGCTTTGAAATATGTTTTTATATTATTATTATATAATCCCATAGGTAAACTTAATAAATGTCGATGGTTATTAGTGTTGACAGCTGCCTTTCGATCTGGAGGACGAAGGATCAAATCTCGCCACGTACAATGTCTTTTTGAAAATAAATTTAAGTTTATCCGAAGTTGGAACGGTGAAGTAAAATATCGTGTGGAAACCTGCGCATACCTGCGAAGAAATTCAAAAGTTGTGCGTGAAGTCGGTCAATCCGCGTGACGTCTAACGCCAATATACTCTTTACGGGTAGGCTCGGTCCCTCGGTGAGGACATTAATGAGCTGAAGATGAGACGAACTAAAAGTTGATTTACGTGAAAGTATGTATCAGCCTAGGACGTGTCACACATACAAGCGTAGTCAAACTCCGAAAGGGAAGTCGAAAATAAATGTACGAATGGTCTACAATGTCCCAAATCATTTGGTGTAACATAACCGAAAGAGGTTTTACGCTGGTGCTCTGTGAAGCCTTGATTACCTTTTTTTTTTCGTGATTTCCTATGAACATAGTTTTTGTAATTTTTAATCCATTGAATGGCGGGTGTGAACACGGTGAAAGGGTTAAGATAGAACTAACAGCTACCTCCTTAAATAAGGTGCGATTCAGTGTATATTCACTGTTTGGAAATTCACTTTAAATTGATGATAGCAGTACCTACGATTATGTAGACTTCAATGAGGCAGTGCTACCCGTTTTCTACAGAAGAGTTTGACCATATGCCACCTCTTACAGAACGGGGTGGTAACAATTGTATTCTTATCTACTATACTATTCAACCTATCGCAGTCCACTGCTGGACATAGGCCTCCGCTTTTCTCATCCAGCCTCCACCAGCGACCTTTCGCAAGTCGTCAGGCCCGAGGGCGTCCTACGCTACGCTTGCCGAAACGCGGTCTCCACTCCAGAACTCGTCTGCTCCAACGGCCATCGGTTCTACGACATACGTCACCAGCCCACTGCTATAATAAGGTTATACATAACATAAACCTTTATATTTAAAAAATACAGGTAATTCTTCACTAGTCGCAATTACATTGTTATAAGTTATTTAATTAGTGAGCGTCGGTGGCTTAGTGGTGTGGACTGTCGCCTTCCTACCGGGAGGGCTGAGGTTCAAATCCCGACACGTACCAATATTTTTTCGAATTTTCGAAAATGTATGTACGTTATCCGACGCTCTTACGGTGAAGGAAAACATCGTGAGGAAACCTTCATGCACGCCTGCGATGAGATTCGAAGGTTGTGTGTGAAGTCGTCCAATCTGCACTGAGCCCGCATGAAAAACTAAGGGCTAACCACCCTATACGGGTAGGCTCGTGCCCCTCGGTGGGGATGTTTAATTAACTGATGATGAAGTTAGTTATAAGGACTTCATGTCCCTCAATTTATTAGTATGAATATTACTACAGATTAACTAACCTCGCCTGCAGTGAGTCGCAGGAGTTAGTTGCATTCTCTTGATGATAATATATACTCTGTGGTACCACTGACATGTTGTGTATGCAATTTAAGCCACGAAGCCGCAATGCGGAATTCGTTCTAGTACTTAAAACGCGTTGTTGGTCCCTACCCTGATTTATATGCGAGCGTAAGGGGCTCGGTTATTTTGATCGTTTATTCTGTGAATCTGTACGCAATTTCGGAAACGTGATCGTATTGGACAACATTTACTGTTGTTGAGGTTAAATATAGCGGGGCAAGTCGACAGTGCTTTTTAAAAAAAACAATGAAAATAGTTGATAATAGTGATAAAAGTCACGCGGACGCAGGCAAAATATACTCATGAATAAAATTAATCAACACCTTAGTAACGCTTTTAGCACCGTACAGATTGTAAGTCTTCAAGATTTTTGATGACACTATTTTTATAGACTTGGGGGACTACCAACTACGCCATCTCTCAAAACTGTTTTACTATAATGATACGTATTTTGTACCAGAAAAGGCGGAGTAATATTATTGTAATACTGTTTTAAGAGATGGCAGTAACCCCCTGCGCAATGCAGTGGGACATAATAGTCTAATGATGATATGAAAATTTTAACCCTTTGACTCTTGTCATCATCATCATCAGCTCCTTAAACGTCCCCACCGGGGGGGCAAGAGCCTACCCGAATAGGGCGATTAAGCCTTAGTCGTCCACGCGGGCCCAGTGCGGATTAGCCGACTTCACGCACAACCTTTGAATCTTTTCGCAGGCGTGCGCAGGTATCCTCGCGATGATTTCTTTCACCGTAAGAGCGTTGGATATCGTATACATAATTTCGAAATTTTCATAAAACATTGGTACGTGGCGGGATTTGAACTAGCGCCCTTCCGGTCGGAAGGCAACAGTCCACACCATTGAGCCACCAGTCATATGTGTCACAATTTTTAAAAACCGACTCAAAATAAAATGCTCGATTCACACATCCCCGCGCACATTGAACGGAAAAAGACGTAACTGTCATTTGCTTCATTCCAACATCATTTATAACCACGCCGCTTAAACTTGGCACTCACGAGCCGGCATATATTTTCAAGCAATAACAACCTTTGTCTGGGATCATTCAATATATCCAAGTTTAATAGCCAGCATCGCGCAGACCCGAAGCAGTAATAAAATTTAACGTGTCGTTGCAGAGTTTTGTGACTTACCCAAATTTATCGTTGGAAGTTTTTCGCGCGATCCATTTGTTAATCTTGAGCGTATTCATCATTGGGGGCAAGGGTGGTGACATGTCTTGTTTTTGCGATGTTATACCCGATTTTTTTTATTTTATGTTCCTATTTATGTTTAAAAAATGTAATAGAGTGTACTGTGTAAAGGCGCTCACCTGATGGTAAATGATACGCCCGACCATGACAAAGAGGCATTGAAAGAAAAAATAACAAATGATAGACAGTTATTATTCGCCATCAATGCCACACTGCGCCCGTCACCCGAGACAACAGATGTTAGGTCTCTTATACTCGGTAATACTACTACAATTTAATAAATCATTGGTGTAGTAGTATCTTTTTCGCAAGTTATAAATATATATCTACTGATATTCACACAGCAATTCACTCAACGCGCAATGGAGCTAGCTATGCTCGGGGTCTCTCTTAGGGATAAGATCAGAAATGATTTAATCCGTAAGAGAACTAAAGTTACCGACATAGCCCGCCGGATCAGCAAGTTGAAGTGGCAGTGGGCTGGTCACGTATGTCGCAGAACCGATGGCCGTTGGAGCAGACGAGTTCTGGAGTGGAGACCGCGTCTCGGCAAGCGTAGCATAGGACGCCCTCCGGCCCGATGGACCGACGACTTGCGAAGGGTCGCTGGTGGAGGCTGGATGAGGAAAGCGGAGGACCGGGATATCTGGCGCAAAATGGGGGAGACCTATGTCCAGCAGTGGACTGCGATAGGTTGAATAGGATTCACACAGCGTGATATAGCCCCAAATAAAGCATTAGCCTGTAATATGAGTACTAAATAACGGATAAACATACTTAGCTTAAGGGAACAGATACAGCCTCAATTCTACTAAATAACTTGTTATTATGACACCATTATAACACTTTACCATCCAACTGTAAATTTGGCATTCCATGTTAATGGTTTAAAATGGAATTGTATAGTAAAATGAATTGTCAAAATGTGTTACTAATTGAAATCATACCATAAAACAGAACGAATGAAAGGCATTTTTTTTAAAACACGGTAACGATCCAATGAGCGTTTTAAAATTAATGGAATTGCGGTCTTGGATTAATATCTTCACAGGTCTTGATAGTGTCAGTTAAGATGTTATTATTTACACCGTCACTCAGTGAGAGTGTGTGCGTACATAACGAAGTTGATCAGTTTAATAGTGTTGCGTGTCACTGACTAAAGTAACGCATTTTACGCACACAAGCAAACGCCAAGTCAAAATTAATTACAAACTTATATTGACTTAACGCTTGGAACTTGCTGAAAACGAACCCTGAATTTACGCGTACAGTTACAGCTGGAGCGCACAGATCTCATTATGAATATGTATTTAGTTCTGTGCCACCTATTTACCTGTTTTGCATAAAATTTGAATGTTACGTAAGGTTACGCATCGAACACTTAACAAACTTTGATGAGTTCGCAACTTGGGAGATTTACGCCTTTGTGAAGTATGATGTGTTTACGCGGGGCCCTTTAAATTAAGAAGGACGTGAGCGTCAATTTTGTTTTACACCCCGTATTAGTTGCGGAAACTTGACGGATTACGGTATTCTAATTTATGGGTGTTGAATCCAAACAGAGAGAGCTCAATGGCTTAGGAACTTGTACATTCGGGTAACGATTACCAAAGTCAGCAATTTTCGTAATGCTCGGTCTAAGGATGGATGATCGTTTTTCTCTTGAGTCTCTCCGTGCTTCTGAGGGCACCATAGCATAAAGGAACCGTTGATTCCGATAGCTATCTTAGGATGGTCGTAAACACGGTTCAATCCAAATTGGGCCCGCATAATTATGGCCTAACGTCCACATAGGGATAGTTTAAGGGATAGTTTGTGTCTTACAGCCTGTGATTCGCAGTGAGATGTTGTAGGCTGCTTGATTGACTCCGATATCACCGACGTCGTAGCGTCAAAATCCCAGGTGAATAAAGGTAGCAGATTAAAAGATATCCAAAGTTACTGAACAGGGAACAGTATATTTCAAGTATATGTGGCGACCGTAGGGGCCAAAAGTTTCGAGTAGTGACAGCTTATTGGTATAGGCAAGAGTGTCCCGTATTCCTCATTAATAAGTCATCGACGTTTGATCGGCCAGTTTGGAAGTATTGAGCTGATTTTGATGGAATGGTGTTATGATCAATAGTCCCTTTGCAATAGGGTCTTATACTTTGTTTAAGCTAATATACTCGTAAATTACTACTTACTTTACTTGCTTTTTTTATATTATTCTCTATATTTATAACTTTCTACTGTTCTGTGTGCCTATATAGTTTGTGGTTGTTGTTCATCTGTTTTATGTGTGACTATATTCCGTGCATAATATGTATTTCTTTTACGGTCAATAAATGTCTTTTCTTTCTTTCTAAATTGTTATAATGTTATAGCTTTTTAGGAGATGTTTTCAACTTCGACAAGGCCATTAAAGGTAGAATCAGCCTGTAGTCTGAAGTAACATGACTTTATAGGCCACTTTTAGTTCCATTTTAGCATTGTAGCCATTTTATATAAATAAACATAGGGGGTCGAAAATGTCGGTCTCAAGACTGCGATATCAGATTTGGACTGGTTAATAAATGTGGCTATATCCACTCGGTGAAACAAACTACATGTATAATTATTATAAATAATAATGCAATTTGACAAGTCTATATGACGTGAAAAGTAAAAATAATCATGAGGAATTAATTACCTAATGGATTGACGTTTGACGTACTAAAAGCGAAACAAATGAACTTCTCGAAACCCGGTAAGGTTTTTACCTCGAGAACGTGGGCCATAAAAGTTTTCCATCCCCGTATTAATCTAAAAGCAAATCAGATTCATACCCGAGAGGGTGAGCCACATCTGGCCAGTTAAAAGTTGCGAGTAAACTGGTATGAATACACAGCGTAACTTTGTTAACAACGTGCCACAAGTTATAAGCTTATTTTAAGTCAATATGCCATGGTGTAAAGTAAAAAGTATAGATTCGTGATATGCTCACAAAACAAACGGAATCAGTGTTTCGAATGCAGTGACAGCACACATACACATATTTCGAATAAGCGTACATTTACCTAAACAAAGAGCCTACAACTGTATTCTCTTTGGCGGTTCATTTTTGCGGCACGGGTGGCGTATCTTCCTTTATATATACAGAATATCATTCTCAATGTGTCGATATGTTGTACCCCCATTCGTAGACTGACTCAATCCAAAATTCATGATTTTTGGGAAAAGAACAAAACGTGTTTCGGTCCTCGTCAGTTACATATTATTAACCTTATAACTTTTTAAAATCATGAGTTATTTACAAAATTCAAAGTGACACAGGTTATTCAACCTAAGGATTACTGATACGGTTAAACAATTTCTTTAATAATATTTCAAAATATAGAAGTTAATCGATGCTGAAAAAAAAACTTCCAATAAAGAGTCAGTTAGTAGTAGAAACATTGTGGAACTTTTGACTTTTGGCCAGATATGTCATAACATATAATGTTGAATGAATGAATGAATGATCCAACCGTTTTCGGTCATGGTGACCACATCTACTCCTAAACAGTACGGCGCACATGCGCTTAAAGATGGCTAATGTAGCCGATCTTTGCCGATATTATATTAGCCAGGTATTAAACTTATACAGTCAGTCAAAGACTTATAAGACTCTCGATTTTAAATGGTTATATAGTTTCCGGCAACGCTGGTTTTAAGCACGTTGCTATAAGTATGACCAAAGATTCGATTGTTTTTGCAGGATATAATGACTAAATTTCTGTTGGTTTTGGTCCCAAAAGATGTATATTATGATATATATTACTGTTTTGATGGTAAAAAATATCTACCACATGAACTGTGACCATATCATATATATAGTTTTAAAAATCTATCGCTCATCAGGGAATAACATCATCAGCTCATTAAACGTCCCCACCGAGGGGCACGAGCCTACCCGTATAGGTGATTAGGCCTTAGTCGTCCACGCGGGCCCAGTGCGGATTGGACGACTTCACACACAACCTTCGAATCTCTTCGCAGGCGTGCATAAGGTTTCCTCACGATGTTTTCCTTCACCGTAAGAGCGTCGGATAACGTACATATATTTTCGAAAATTCGAAAACACATGAGTACGTGTCGAGATTTGAACTTCAGCCCAGGAAGGCGACAGTCCACACCATTGAGCCACCGACGCTCACCAGTGAATAACAAATAAGTAATATTAATTTGAATTTTCCACCAATTCGCATAAGCCAAAAATAAAAAAATATTAGTTATATAAGTATTGATTATTTACCCATAATAAAGCCTTGACAATAGTATTGAGAACAATCTTCGAATTGTCCCTTTGGGCTACGACATGACACATTCCGTTTCCCACATACGTTTTATACTAACAAAGATGCCAAATTCGGGGTGGTTTCGAGTATCTGTAAATATGTTACATGCACTTGAAACCACCCTAGATATCGGATTATTTGCATGTATGGGTAGGCTCGTGCAACTCGGTGGGGATGTATGATAAGCTGATTATGACATGTATGCACATGTAGGTAACCCGGCCTTTTTAAACACGTTAGGTGTATTATTTTAATTTCAATGTCAAATATTATAAACAGTTATAAAATGATTTAATAGTATGATATAGTGGGATGTTTCAATAACCAAACAGGTATGGCCCTTCTACAAATTTCATTGATGAATAAGATGGTTTTGATGTATGAACTTTCAGTATATTTTTTGGTCTTTCACATGAAGACAAAATCGAGCTCAGCTAAATAAACAGATTGAAAACACGAAAAATAATACAGTAAATATTATTTAATCTGTGCTAATACCTTAAACGTAAAAATAAAATGCATTTCATGGCATTTTGGAAAACTGTAAAACATAGGGTAATTTTTCTAAAATAATCTTAATTATAAATAAGCTGGGCTAATGAATTTTTTGATTTGCTTTATTCTTGCTTTAAAAGATCAAAATATTGTCTGATTCGGTTTTGAAAAATTGATTCCAAATATTTTCCGTAAATATTTGGAATCAATTTTTAAAAATAAACCTAAAATAAGCCTTTTTATCTCAAAAATATATCTGCGAATTTTTAATAACGCTCTAACTCTTAACATTGGACCAAGTCACGAAAGTATCCGAGTCTACGAGACTTTATACTTTGTACTCGTGGCATCATTTCGCGTTGTTAGTGCAGGAAAATATGAAAATATCATGTTAAAACTTACTCTAGGCGAGTACATATGATATATCACTGATGGGTTGCCATACTTGAGTATTTGGTTCAAATACTTCGGCCTTTTGGAGTCTATTTTCTAGAAAATATGTAACTTTCAACTAGGTGGTGGACTGGATACTAGTTGTCTAGGTAGGTACCACCGCAGTGCAAGATGGAGTCCCGTGAAACAGGAGTGCTACGCACTTTTGCGTATCGGGATCAGTGCACAGTAGCTAGTAAGATTACTAAGTGTAAGAGACCTAACATCTGTTGCCTGGGGTGTCGAGTGCAGTGCGGCATTGACGGAGCACATAACTGTTTATCAGTTATTGGTCTCCTTCAATGCTGCTCTGTCATGGTCAGGCGTATCACTTACCAAGTGAGGGTCATGACAGTTCTCTACACTAATAACAAAAAAAACATGATATAGCAAGCTGAAATAAAGCAGACAGCCTGCCTGGTGGTGTGTGGCAGCGCTCACCGATCGTACACCAGAAACGTCCACAATGCAGGTCCTTTGTGACTGATGCAGTCACGACATCCAGTAATTTCACCGTCTCCCTTTCCACCCGAAACACAGCTATACTGAAACCATAAGCATTATTTTGGGAGGAATACTTCTTTATAACGAAGAGAGTAATAAATCAGGTTTTTGGACAAATTGACTTAAGACCTTTTCAAAATTCATTTATACATAATGACGAATAATAAAAAATACAATATTGAACAAAGAATGTATAGATTAATAAAAGCGCGAATTTTTTATTAAATAATTAATTATCTAATTTGATTATTGATAAAAGCTCTGTATTTCACCGAGATACTGAAAAACAGAACTGATGGCCGTTGGAGCAGACGAGTTCTGGAGTGGATACTGCGTCTCGGCAAACGTAGCGTAGGACGCCCTCCGGCCCGATGGACCGACGACTTGAACGACGAAAGCGGAGGACCGGGATATCTGGCGCAAAATGGGGGAGACCTATGTCCAGCAGTGGACTGCGATAGGTTGAATAGGAATAGGAAACTGAAAAAGGCGTATAAGTCGAAAATATAAACCTCATTTCCTTGATAAGGGATAAAATCTTAAGTTCATTTCCCCAAAAACCCGTCTTATTGCACTCTACGTTAAGAGAATAGGTGGTATTTATGTAGATATACAGACGAACTTATGCACGGTATCAATTAGCTTTATTGTTGTTAAATACATTCAGTACATCACAGAATAGTCGACCATATCTACTTCAAGAACATTAGTAGGGAAATTTTATTGAAACTTATTTCATCATCATCAGCTCATTAAACGTCCCCACCGAGGGGCACGAGCCTACCCGTATAGGGTGATTAAGCCTTAGTCGTCCACGCGGGCCCTGTGCGGATTGGACGACTTCACACACAACCTTCGAATCTCTTCGCAGGCGTGCATGAAGGTTTCCTCACGATGTTTTCCTTCACCGTAAGAGCGTCGGATAACGTACATATATTTTTCGAAAATTCGAAAATACATTGGTACGTGTCGGGATTTGAACCTCAGCTCTCCCGGTAGGAAGGCGACAGTCCACACCACTGAGCCACCGACGCTCTGAAACTTATTTATGTTATTGATTTACTCAGTGTAGAATGTTACATCTAGAATACACTAGAAGGATTTTGTCCAGTAATGGAACTCAATAGTTTACTTTAGAGTCATCAAAGACATGCTCATTCTTAACAAATAGCCCTTCTCTCTCTTCAACCTATCGCAGTCCACTGCTGGACATAGCTCTCCCCCATTTTGCGCCAGATATCCGGTCCTCCGCTTAATAGAATACATGTGTCCCCACCCCTACTCCTCCCGAGGGTGTCGTAGGAGCCGACTAAGGGATCTTATACCGGATGGTGGGCAGCAGCGCCATCTTACGTACTGGTCCACACTGCGGTCACCAACCGCCTGCCAGCGTGACTACGGGCATCTACCCCCCATGAGAAGCGCCAATAGCCCTTACTGATTTTTATTAAATAATTAATTTTAATTTTCACTACAACTTGTTTACTGAAAAGAATATTTTTGTTAAAGATTATTTTATCCTTAGTGACTTCATTATAATCATAGATCGGATAATCGGATGCATATTTACCTAAAATTGACCGGCGCCTTAGTATGGAAAGCACTTCTTTATCGTAAAGATTTCGGGATTTCGGAACTGATGCATTTAATGTTCGGAATATAGAATTAAATGTATTTTCATTACGTTTGTAGTGTTTTCTATTACAATATATGATTTGTATGTACATACAAGTATGTATGGAAAAAAAACAATATTTCAGGATGAATATTTGATAGGTAGGTAACCAATTCGTAATTTGTTTATACCATATCGATTAGTTCAAATCCCTGATTGTTTTCGAATCCCGACATTGAAAAGACAATTCCAAAAAATAAGCCGTCTCCATATTTTCATAGCCAAAAAATAAGTTTAGGTAAATATGCATCCGATTATCCCATCTCTGATAATAATACATAGCTATTTAAATGAAGTAATAATTTAATCAAGTTTTATTTCACATAAAACATCATTTTAATCTAATGCCAAACTCCCTACAAAGGGCGATGTAGATTTGACTATTAAAATGAAGTAGGGCTGTCATTCTATTTATCAGATTTCAATTCCAGTCCATATATTTTATAAAATAGTTGTGGTCATTGTTTAGTTATACGAACGAATAATTATATAATAGTGTACCTACATTCAATTTGAGACTAAAAAAAATCATTGCTTTAGAAAAATTCCAAACATAGACTGCACTTTTTTATTTCATTAGAACGGAAGGGATCATCATACTCAATACGGGTGGTATATGATACGCCTGACATGACAGATGAGAGTGCTAAGGAAATAAATAACAGTAGGTAGCGATTATTGTCCGTCAACACAGCCCTGCGCCTGTCACCTGATACAACTTACGTTCTTTGAGAGACACGATAAGTCATTAGTTTCGACTACTCCTCTATGTGTGTTGTCGTTAGCACTTACTGATCCTCATGGAGCTGATGTCGTATCTCTGCCCTTAGCTTTGCTTTTTATTGGGCTTGAAGTTAATGCTGTAAGAGCGCCATTTTCACTTAAAGCCTTGCGCCATCTGTACACGCTACTTGCCTTGTGAGAGCCATCAACGGCCAACAGAACTTGTTTATCAGCCCGCAAAATAAGCGTGTTACTTCTGTATTTTAGGATAAGAGCATGGTACTAGTAGAATTACTGGGTATAAGAGACCTAGCATCTGTCGTCTTGGATGATATGCGCAAGGCAGTTGTTCAAGGAAATAGTGACTATCTACTGTTATTGATTCACCACCAGATGAGTAAGCTGACCGATCCGTTCACCTATGATTAAGAAATTCTATGCTGATACTTCTTAACTACAAGGAATATATTCGGACAAGTGACCGAATATCTCAAGCAAATATTCATAAACTGATAGCAACATCAGTAGCCAGCCCTACATCAAACAATTGTACCGGCATTTCATTACCATACGTCAGTACGGAATGTATTAAAACGGGAAGAAAGTGGGACCATCCCTCAAGATCCAGATTATGTCGGGCGCAAAAAGAGAATAGCGTAAAAGCTCCGTGATCCTGCATTCGAAGATAAATCGTCCTTAGTACTACTGAACACGGTTATGGAAAAAGTTAGACCGCATTAAGATTATTGCGACTTAAGCTCTGTACAGTAATGCGTTAAAAGTAGGTAGCTGCCTTTTGTATGATAATAATATATGAATTAATCATAGTTAATATCCACCAACATAAACACAACGTCAGTAATCGGATAAGTCACCTTGAATCCCTTCGTGCTTTGGATATAACGTTAAAAGGGCTGAAAATGAAAATGAAAATGAATGAAAATGAAAATGAAAAGTGTTTATTCAGTTTAGGTCCTTAAAGAACACTTATGAATGTCAAATGAAGCTACCACTGGTTCGGGAGGTAGTTTTCCACTGAGAAGAAACCAGCAAGAAACTCAGTAGTTACTCTTTTCAAAAAAATTGTGTTGAATACAGATTCATTTGTAATCAAAATGGCTCTCGCTACTAGTATCGTTAGTAATTAATACCCACTAATCCGCATTAGAGCTTCGATAGCTCAATGTAGTGCCTTACGATCCGGAGGGTGCAGGTTCAAATCGCGCCACGTTTTAATGTTTTTTTTGAATTTTCGAAATTATATGTAAGTCTATAGCTCTGACGGTGAAGGTAAACATCGTGAGTTACATCACAATGTGCGCACGCTTCCGAAGAAATTCAAAGTTTAGGCGTTAGGTTGGTCAATCGACGACTAAGGCCTTTATACCCTTTACTCATAGGCTCGTGGTAGGATGAATCCGCATTGGACGTTCGATGATACACACCATTGCACTTCATTTATCTATTTCTAAAAATCAACGAGTGCACTGAAGAATTACATTTCAAAGGATTAAAAGCGAAGAAGGAAAAGGATATAAGGGATGTCGTCTTATGGAGTATCAATACAACTTAACTCAGTCGGCGAAACAACGCAAAGCTTTATTTCACGGCGCTTTTCTGTGTGACTTTGGTCGTGTCGCCCTATTCGTGCCAAATCATGACTCTCCATACTTTAAGTATTCAAAATACAATTTCAAAATTTATTTTATACTAAACATTAGACACTAATAAAACATTAAAATTCTCTCTAGCTTCCCTTACATCGACCTTTATGTTTGTCCTTGTATTTGTAATAGCCCTGCGAAGCCTTCGTCAAACAATGCTATATTGTCCTCCCTCGATGTTTATGTATGAGTCCAATACACGACGGTCTAGGGTGAATATATTTTTGTTATGTCCACACAACTTTGTTATATTACAACTGCGAAGATAGTGATTTGGCATGTACTTATGAGCTATTTCAGGTATTTGTGTTGGGTTTTATATAATACTGCTTCCTTTTGCCCGCGGTTTCGCTCGTTATATTTGGAGTAACACGGTTTCCTTTACCTGATTGCAAAATCAGAATGTTATTTAACGCTGCTCTAGATGATATTATACGTTTCCCCCTCGATTTTGAAGTTCCCAACTTGATAACTGCGAAATGTCCTATGTAACACACTATAATTTCCTTTCTCTCCCTTCTTATTTAGGACTTAGAGCTCACATTCCCAATAAAAATATTCTATATTTTTTGTCAAAGGCCACATATCCTTTATTAGCTTCCTACCTTAAATTGCCATACCAATACTACCAATAAATACTAAATACTAATCCTCTATACAAACTTCCACGCCCCTTTTTGGGGAAGTTCATCCCACAGCAAATTACGAACATTGTATGAGTTAAAAAGTTGGCTACTACACCAAGGGTCCTGTGTTAGGAACAGTGCCTTTAAATATTAGGTGAGAGAGTGCTACATCAGTACAAAATGTTTTGCAGTAATGTTTAGAATCGCATGCGGGATGACAATTATATTTTGACACCCATCATATATAGTACATTTAAATTTTAGATTCCGTTTATATTCTTATTTAAACATAATCTATAAGTCAGCATGCCAGCAGTCCGAGTTTCAACAACACATTTCGAATAGCGCACGTTTAAACACCGCTTCGTAAAAGCAAATTCGATTCCTAAGTTGACACAATCCTATTTATTTAGGCCGAATGATTTGCCCGTTCCCATAGTCCCGGCTCGATTGTTAACATCTCTTTGCAATCAGAAAACGTTAGATAAAGATTTATTTTGATGGACTTACATTTTGACTTTAATTACGTATTATTTTATTTATTCGAAATACAGTGCATTATATTACAACATGTTAATAATCAAAATTATCTTAAGGATATTTTTTACTATGTTCATATATTTTGTTACTCAATAACACATATGCTAATAAAACAATTCAAACCAACAAGAGAAAGCTGTAAAAAAGACAAATCATAATTTCAAGGGGTACAAAGGGTGAAAAAGTTTAAAACTCATTAAACACGACGTGTTAAATGTTTTTTGAAAATTATCCCTTGAGTGTATAAAACAGAGTTGAATGACGGTTAATGCAACTTTATTTTGACTTTATGTTCATTAGGTAAGTGCGTAAAAAATCTATGGGTAAGAGAGTGAAATTAAAAACATCTTGCCTGTTCATAATTCCTTCAGCACGTCAACATTTGTCTTTCTGTCAGTTCTTTAGACAAAAAGGCTGGTTTCTAAAAAAATATCTTTAGAATTATGATCAAATTACAATTAGTAATTTGACCACGCGCACAAGGTCCCGGGTGGCCGCTAGTAGGGCTTAAAAAACAATAGATCCCGGTATTGGTTTTCAGTTCACCGTAAATAGTAGTAGCGTCGGAGGCTAATAAGCCTCCGACCAATAGGTATGGACTGTTGCCTTCCGATATGGAGTATGCGGATTCAAACCCAGCCCCGTACCCAAAGACTTTTAAAAATTAAATTAACGTTTATTCACACACAGTGAAGGAAAACATCGTTAGGTAACCTGCACACGCTTACGAAAAGACTCAAAGATGCATGAAGTTAGCCCATTCGCACGGGACCCGCATGGACGACTGAGGCCTTGCGGGTTGCCACGTGCCGCTCGGGGACTTATATAAACTGATGATGATTTTTTTATTTCGTACACAAACAGATAGCTTATAACTAGAGTACAATCCTATGACATGTGTACACGACATGATTTGCATACTATATTTTGCTTATTAAATAACATTTACTCCCTTTACGCATTATATAAACGAAACAATAACCCTACTCATTGCACAGGCTGGAACAAGATATGCCTGATTGTGTTCTTAAATGATAATGATGAAATGTAGTGTACAAAACTTGATGAAAGCAGCTAACTGTCTCACAGTTTGACCGTTTTGACCTTTAATCACATCTTGTCTTGTGAGTGCTCCAGATAAACGTTAAATATTTACCGGACCCAGCGCTCGAGGTGCATTTAAATGAGGCATATTGCCAATGTCATCCTTGTTGGGTAATAAATATGAATTGGTCCCTTTTGGGCGAAAATAGCATGTTTATGTAATTATAGAGTGGACTGGAGTTGGGATTATTATAACTTATTTTAATTTAATGTTATACATTTTTAAAATTCATTAAAAACAAAGGAGTATTTTCGATAGAATGAAAATTTCCGACGATGGCTGACCTCCTTAGTAGTGATTTTTATATAATTATAAACTTCGAGTCATTTTGATGTTTTTTTTTAGTTGTGAGTTGAAAGTTGATATTACAATTCGATAGCGAATTAATGTGGTTTTATTTTAGTAAATTAACTCAATGGAGACTGTCGCTCTCCTACCGGGAGGCTGA
>PQWD01010742.1:0-30184 GCA_019425675.1 Leucinodes orbonalis
CAAGGTCTAAAATATTATAGTGTCTCAAGCTTCGATCTAGTTTCTATGATGGAAGGTGTAAATGTGTTAATACTGGTGCATTATTTGCTTAAATATGCAATTAATAAATAAAAACACGGCTAGTAAGCTCACTGTGTTTCTCACTCTTCAGCTAAACTAATAGCATAACTTTAATAGTAGTAAGAAATAGTTTTTTTATGACAAAAAGTGTCAACGGTCAGGCTCACCTGATGGTAAGTAATGCGCCTGACTTTGACAGAGCGGCATTGAATGAGACCAACAACCGATAGACAGTTATTATCCTCCATCAACGCCGCATTGCGTCCGTCACCCGAGACAACAGATGTTAGGTCTCCTATACCCGGTAATTTCACTAGCTACTGTGCCCTCATCCCGTACAGAATGCCAAACACTTATATTTCATGAGACAATAAAATTAGATAGATGCTAGAAGGGATTTTTTATGTCATCCTTTGCAATAATAACATAAAAAATTTGATTAATACTTACTGCAGTATATATTTAAGTAGTCTGCTATGTCGTATGCCTTCGGAATTAATGACTCCCTTATCTTTCTGATAAGATTGTACTATCATATTTTATTCGATAATCTTCGATAGCACCTTTAAAGAAATGCATCCATAATATAGCATTGATGGTGATGATGTAATAAGGAGTTAATCATCCATCACCAACATCATCATCAGCTCATATACGTCCCCACCGAGGGGCACGAGCCTACCCGTAAAGGGTACGCCTTAGTCGTCAACGCGGGCCCAGTGCGGGTTGGACGACTTCACGAACAACTTTTGATCTCTTCGCAGGCGTGCGCAGGTTTCCTCACGATGTTTTCCTTCACCGTAAGAGCGTCGGATAACGTGCATATAATTTCGAAAATTCGAAAACACTTTTAGACGTGGTGGGATTTGAAATATACAATTTATGTTTTTTTTTGACAGGATTCGTTTTGGTCGCTTGTATTTATTTCCTTTATTCTGTTTTGTGCTGGATATACTAAAATGCAGGGCCTGCTTATTCTGTATGGTTGTGGGGAGATTGGGCTTAAACCCACAATACGTGCCCAATGCGGACTAAACTAAAAAAAATCATCATCTAGTAGATGATGATTTTTTTTTTTTGAAATGATTTTGTTGTTGGCCGCAGATGGCCTTAACGACGTCACCGGATGAAAATGGCGAGCCTAGCTCAGCCGATGATTGGCTCCGGTCGCGGCACGACACCGCTTACGGATACCTATCGAAGTAGGAGAAGAAGGACGGCCACTAAGGGCGTCCACTAGGGCTCGAACCTCGACTTAGTGCCGTCCCTCGGACGAGGGAGGAATATGACGGAGTGAGACGCTGTGAGGATTGGGAATCACGCGTCCGCCGGCGGATGCGGTCTCCTAGTGTTCGTGTACGATGTACAGTGTGCTGAGTGTGAGTGTAAGGCGCGTTGGCCTCTGTGATAGTGTCATCTGGGTCGAGTAATATGTGCCTCGGTCGGCGATGTTTAAATCTAACACCCTTCATGGGCAGATAGTTTGCCGCTTGGGCAACGAGCGGGTTGACGTCATTGGACGCGTTATCGAAGAAGAATATGGAGTCAATCTATCATCCTCTGATAGTATGCGGGACTAACGCTGTTTAGTATCCATATATGCCAACGCAGTGTGTTTATCCGTTGTTTAGTACCCATATTACAGGCTAATGCTTAGTTTGGGGCTAGATGGCGCTGTGTGAATGTCAGTGGACATTAATTTATGTATCTTAAACACAACGAAATTTGGCCAACTGTGTCGTAAAACAAGATAAAAATATAAACTTACAGTAAGTTAATCCATCTTATCTCTGTTGCCACATAACTCACAATTATCACTTTTGTTAGATATTTTAAAGAAAAATAATAAAAGTAGTTCAAACTTAATCAGGTCGATAATAATAACGATACATTTTAAAGTTATTTTGTTAAATTCATAGTAAATATTTATGTGTTTTTTAACGTTGGTACGAGTTTTAATTTGCCGCCAATTTTTCAAATAGGTACGCAATGTAAGAAGGCGGCATGCAAAATTATTTGGAATAAACAAGGAAATAAACGTATTTGATAAATTTAAATGGAGCATTATAATAATATTTACAGTTTATATATTTAAGTATTAAAAGTTTTTGGTAAAAATACTTACATTGATGGCAAAAAATACAAAATTCTTTTATAAGGTAAAAAACTTATCAGTCATAAAGTACTACTAAATTGGATCAAACGGTGTACTCAAAATTAATAAATTTTAACAATTTCTAGTCTCATATTATTAATTTTTTATATTTAGTTCTTTCCTGACTATGTTAAACTAACTTATATAAAATTATTACAAAAAAATATATGGTTTTTAAAATTATGGTTTAAAGTTTTCTTTTTTCCTTTTGTAAATAAAAAAATATGCTCTGCTGTTTTTAAAATAGGTTCTAGCAAACGAAAAAATTAATTTAATTTTACTACTGATTAATTTATTACTAAACGTAATAGTTCTATAATTTTATATGTATTACTTACACAAAAACACTTCCGTATATTTCTTTTAACAGCAAAAAAAAACAACACAAACTTTTTTTTTCAAATGTCAATTGAACAAATGAAGTAAATTGGATCACAAAAAAAAAGTCTACCAAAAGCCAACTGATCACTTAAAACATATAACGATATATGAAACCCATGAATATTCTGCTAACTAGAATCGGTAGTACTGTATGATAGCAAACGCTTATCGAATGACCAAAGATAAAATCAAGATAATATCGATAAAGTTTTGTGTACGCTAATGAAAATGTATTGTTTGTGATTTTGTACATTTATTCGTAACAAATATCCGACTCTTGAAACTGGTTATTTTGTACTATCAACGTCGGCTTTACAGCAAAATTTCCGGATTCAATCCCCGGGCAGTACAAACATTTGTAAGTATGAAACTCGGAGAAAGCGTGAACGTGTCTATTTGTCTGAGTGTCTTCTATCTATAATATGAATGTAAAAAATGTATATAAGGATGTTTATCCGTTGTTTAACTTAACTAATCTTAACTTGAGGCTAGATGGCGCTGTATGAATGTCAGTGGATATTTATTTATTTACTAAAGTAATATTCAATTATTGAAAGACGCCCGGTAGCATCTCTTAGGAAATGCCTCCGGCACCAGTTAACTTTTTCACTTACTAACTTATTTTTTTACTTCGAAGTAGTAGTAGGGCACGTAAAGAGTAAGCTGTCTGTCACGCCAACTATATGTTTTAGGTTTTATGACAGTGGCGTGCTACATATATGCAAAAAGCAGTGCATACCCTGTGCCTCGAGACAACCGGAACATCGCCAACATATTAAATGATTTGTTCCCCCATTTTCTGTACGGATGTGACACCAGAGGCGATCTGCTGTGATGAACAGCACTCAATTTGACAAAAATCTGAATTATTTATTTGTGATTTGTGTCACTCACTTATACCCAACTCATAATATCTGTGCGTGTCACTGTTTTATGTATCAACGTTTTTTTACCATATATTTTTTCTAGGGAATTCCTAGTGCGAAAAAATTATCAAACTTATTGTTAGTAATAATTAATCAGTTAACTAGCTGGATGAATAATGATTAAATTACTAAAGTGCCTATTTAAAATCGGGGTTGGGAAAAGAAGGGACAGTATTTAGTGTTGTAGGTATGTATAAATTCTTGCCACCTCATGAATTTTACAATTGGTCGTTGGAATTTTATATATTAAATATTCTATCTATCGAGTATTTAAAAAGCAGTATCGAAACAGATGTAATGGGTAAATATACGTACCAATACAACGCAGTACTTGATGTCAAAAGCAGACATTGCACGTTTACATGGCGTTAATTCAAAAGCGCCAGATATCCCGGTCCTCCACTTTTTTCATCCAGTCTCCACCTATCGCAAGTCGTCGGTACATCGGGTCGGAGGGCGTCCTACGCTACGTTTGCTGAGACGCATTCTCCACTCCAGAACTCGTCTGCTCCAACGGCCATCGGTTCTGCGACATCGTGACCAACCCACTGCCACTGTCGGTAAATTCAGTTCTCTTACGGATAAAATCATTTCTGATCTTGTCCCAAAGAGAGACCCCGAGCATAGCTCGCTCCATTGCGCGTTGAATGACTTTGAACTTGTGAACCTATCCCGCAGTCAGTGTCCATGTCTCAGCTGCGTATGTTAGCACGGGTAGGACGCATTGCTCGAAGACTTTTATGAATAATTGTTTTGTGAATATAATGGTTTGATTATCTCTTACTATTGTGCAATTATAAGTAAAATTAATTTCAAGTAAGTTCGTTCGTTCGTTCGTTCGTTCAGTCATCTGTCAACGACATGGCTAGTTATTCTTCAGCCATTTAAATTTAATGCCGTTTAACTAACGGTCTAGGCGTCTTATTAGATGGCTACTTTAACCAGATGGCTGCGTCATACACACATATAAATAAATAAATATCCCTGACATTCACACAGCGTCATCTAGCCCCAAGTTAAGCGTGAAGCCCGCATTATGGGTACTAAACAACGGATAAACATACTTATATACATTTTCTTTTGTAAATACATACATATTATACATAGAAAACACCCAGACCATTACAAACAGACACATTCATGCACACAAAATGTTTGTACTGCCCGGGGATCGAACCCGGAACCCTTGTGAGTCGTTACATATATATTAATAGTATAACTCTTATAGCGGGAGATATTGAGATTAAGGTGTCCTCATACCATCTTATTCACGACCTCTCCTACCATGTAAGCCGAGCTTTCGCTATATAATCCACGCTTCGTGACTTACGCTATGTCATCAAAGACTAACACAGGCAGTCCCTCTTGTTTTTAACCAACTTTTTAATGTAACGAAATAAACAGGACGGTCAGGATGCTCACCTGATAGTAAGTGATACGCCTGACCATAACAGAGCGGCATTGAAGGAGACGAACTACTGATTGACAGTGATTATTTTCCATCAATGCCGCACTGCGCCCGTCACCCGAGACAACAGATGTTAGCTCTCTCATAGCCGGTAATTTCACTAGCTACAGTGCCCTCATCCCGAAACACATAAGTGCATAGCACTCTTATTTCACGGGGCGATATCTAGCACTGCGGTGGTACCTACCTAGACGACTCAGCACCGAGTCTACCACCAAGACATGGTTAATATAAATTGCAATAAACAAATATCTACTCTCTCACTTTGTGTCTATAGTTTACGTCATATTCCCTTCTACGTTTTAGTCTATGGCCGATATTTTCATTATTCGTTGGTATTGCGCGGCTCTTCGGGACGGTTCAATTTTATTCCACGGCCACCATTATCGATATTTATAGCTCAAATACTATAAACATATAAATATAAAATTACCACTGATTGTCACACAACGCCATCTAACCTCAAGTTAGGTGTAAAGCTTTGTAGTATGCACAGATTTCCCAATACAGGAGATGGGGCAAGCCGCGTTTAAAGTGCGACAAATGTAAGCTCAACGAGCATACACTGGCTGTCAGTTTACGCCCTGTGAGACGAGTCAAGACGCACGAATATAAGAAGAAATTACCGTTTTTTTCCCAAAATGCCATCCTGTGCAATTGTAACATGCCATCATCGCAATGAATCAGTAAATTTACCAAGAAATATAATAACTTTTCACAGGTAAGAACCGAAAAGAAATTGCGACACTGGGACTGCCTATAAACTTGGCGGCTTGTCCAGTCTAATTGTATATTCGGATGTCTGTGGTAGTATGGGTACTAACAACGGATACTTTACTAGGTGGTAGACTCGATATTGAGTCGTCTAGGTATGTACCACCGCAGTGTCAGATATCGTCCCGGGAAACACGAGTGTTATGCACGTTTTGCGATTCGGAATGAGGGCACTGTATCTAGTGAAATTACCGGGTATAAGAGACCTAACATCTGTCGTCTCGGGTGACGGGCGCAGTGCGGCATTGTGGAGGATAATAACTGTCTATCGGTTGTTGGTCTCCTTCAATGCCGCTCTGTTATGGTCAGGCGTTTCACTTACCATAAGGTGAGCGTACTAACCGTCCTTTACACAAAAAAATCTATCCTTTTTTTTGTAACTATATTCATACTCTGTATGGAAACACCCAGACCAATACAAACAGACATGTTTATGCACACAAATGTTTGTAATGCCTGGGGCTCGAACCCCTTGGTTTAGTAGCCAACATCTCATCGATTACGCCAGATGGGTTATCAAAAATAATTGCCTATGTGCCGATATCAATTTTTGTCATCATCATCATCAACTCATGATAACGTCCGCACCGAGGGGCACGAGCCTACCCGTTTACACCTTAGTCGTCCACGCGGACTCAGTCAAATATATGTTAGGCTACCAAGCCCCCCCCTGCAATGCCCTAAGTCGAGGTTCGAGTCCCACTCTGGGACGCCTTTAGGCTCGTTGTGTAAATGTTTAAGGCGGAGAGCCATCTGCGCTCGCCAATTGCCCGGTGAAACTGTAAAGGCCATCTGCGGCAAACAGCAGTAGTCAGTTCGAAAAAAACGCGGTCTCATTGCGGATTGGACGATGCACAACCTTTCTCTTCGCAGGTTTTCTCACGATTATTTTCTTCACCGTAACAGCGTCTGAAAAACGTACATTTCATAATTTTTAATTTCAAAAAGACATTGGTACGAGCGTGATTTGAACCTGCACCCTCCAGATCAGAAGGTAACAGTCTAAACCAATGAGCCGCCGACACTCTCAACGCTTAAGATGTTAACTTACAAAATTCCCCGATATTCTCGCTAAGGAAAAATAGTTTCCATCCTCTCCACGCGCGTATATATAAAGATATCTTTACTAGCAAANAATACGAAATGGTAAATACATAATTAACTGAATTCAGTTAATAATATTCAACAAATGTGTCATAGGTTTATATAATATTTCGGCTGTTGTCATGGCAATTTGGCAAGGTCAACGACATATTTATTGGTCTAGGGTTCAACTTGCATAGATGTAAATGCTACTATCGAAGATATCATCTTACGGCTCTGTTTTCTACTGTACGAACAAGGTTACTCGTGGTGACAGGCATAACTGGCATGGTATCCTGAAGAAGTATGTTTATCCATTGTTTAGTATCCATATTACAGGAACTAATGCTTAGTTTTGGGCAGATGGAGCTTTGTGAATGTCAATGATATTTATTTATAATATTTGCTATACGGGACCATAAAACATACAGCATTTTTTTTCTCTTAGTGTTGTATGGAAGTAAGCAAAAACTTCAGGAAGTATTTACCTCTGTGACTCAGTCCCTATTAGACAATTGAACAGTTACAAAAACATGGTTCAATTTGTACGTTATGTCAATAAAAAGCATAAGTTCGATGAATTTGGTGATGACTCGATCATGCCTCGTGACATCAGTGGATGGTGAAAATTGTGTTTTGATAAGTTTTAGGTTTGTTTTTTGTTGTACATTTTGATGGTAAAAAAACCTTCTTTAAAGTGGCAATCGAATGTCGCAATTCCAATTTTTTGCTCTTTATTTTACTCGTACTACACAATGAAGACATTTAAGTGAAATATTACATAGCTGATACTTTAATACAACCTGTTTGAATCCATTATTCTCGAAAATAAATTATTTTCAAAAAGTCTAAAAAACGTTGCTGTAGGTAACCATGCAGGGTTTTTAAACACAAAAGATAAATTCATAGCGATTATTATATAGGAATTCAATAGTATCTACGGTGATATGACTTATTTCTTATATAGGCAGTGGGCCGCAAATTTTGTATTTCATTTGCCGTCTTAAAGTCACCTTAAAATATAACGAGTCATATTACTTTTCTCTTCATAAGATGAATTTATCTTTTGTATATTTTGTTCCATTATAAATCTAATATTGTAATAATAATAACCAACCGAATCATACGTGGCCTTTCCTAAATAACATACTAATAATAATTGACGCCATGTTTTATTGCTGGTAAAGTCATTAGCACGTGTGGGTAGACAAGTGTCCAACTTGTAACAAGATCCAATTGATGACCGTACATGACATTAAGGACCTTGATTTATCCAGAATATTCGACAGACTGGTAGTTGAGAGATCTATTTGTGATTGCTTCTTGCTTGTATAAACTTGTATCATTGTTGCATTAACGTTTTATAGACGATTAAATAAAGTAGCATAGAATGAAATTTTAAGGGATTCTGTTATATGTTGTTATTTTGGAGGAACCTTTTAATGTTAGCCGCATAAGGTGATAGTCTCGGTGACAGTAGATTATACACAGTTGTCAGCACACATACTTTTACCGCGAGTTAATAGGCGGCTGAACGAAACATCTTTCAGTAGAGAACACTTACCTATCCTTTATTGTTTTTTTAGAATAATTATAAATTTTGAAAATGTAGCATTACCTGAAGAAAGCTTATGCTAGACACAAAATTTTGAAAATTATTATTTCTGACGCCTTAAGATCTCATTGACGATCAAATTGCTACTCGTATGTGTCTGAAATAATGTACCAACTTATTTTTAAAAACACTAATAATCGCCTTTATATATCTCTATCCCAAATATTAAATAAAGTTCACTCTAATAATATGTATTTGCAATGAAACATTTAGATTTAGTACGCCGATGACGAATTTCCTCAGGAAACCATATTTCGTAACTGCATAATCCGATATATTTACAGTTGTGTGAATAAAGCACGTAGGGCGGTGTTTTTTGGATGGATTTTTCAGTGTTCTACTGATAGCTTTAATTTTTTTTTGTTTCAAGCTTTATTAATTAGTTTTTGCAAAAAGTATTTTAAGTAAGTAAATAAAAAAACCATTTTTAAATTTTCGTAATGTGATGTATACTCAGCATAGTTCAAGTATTACGTAAGGCATTTTTTGAAGATTTTATACCATGTAATGCACAGTAACGTTTTTGAACAAAATTAATGGTGACAACAAAAAATGTTTCTTTCTTTCTTTACAACCAATACAATTCTGGGATTCTCAGTAAACATAAACGAAAAGAGTTGCAGGTTTGGAAGTTGCCAAGTACCGAGGATATTTTTAACCCTTTGACCGCCAATGACGCCTTAAAGCGCCAGACACAATAGATTTTCTATTGTGTCTACTCCCGGCGTTCAATGGGTTAAAATTTAAAATAGTTACATAATAAGTTAGATAAATACTCCTTCTTGCCTTTGAACGTCACTGTTAATTATAAAGCAGTGATTACTTGCTCAGTACTGTTAAATTTTACCAAAAACTTACCACCAGATGTAAGGGAGTGAGCTTACAGTCCCGTTAACCTATCACCTAAAAAATGACACTAATGTATATATTTTCTGACTATATTATTATTTTCCATGTACTGCGACATGGCCTATATAGTTCGTCAATACGTACAGTAGGTCTGTGTTGCGCCACAAAGCCCTACTGTCTCTTTGTCGCAGCGGCGAATACTTCAGTTGACACATGTATTTATACCACTGTCAATGTTACACAAGATCAAAAAGGCAGAGCTTAAGCTGCACATTTTTTTTTAAATTTTCATATGTAATCAGAACACTGTTGAGTGTTAAATTCTCTGCACTAATATAGTTTGAATAGGGATGATGACAATTTTTTTTTCTGCTATTATATCCATGGACCGCATTATATACATTGGTAAAAAAATTACTCCGTTAACATTAAAACTCACAGAGATTTTTCAATTCTAAAAACACACAATATGACTTTCCCAAAACGCTTCATACAAATGGCTACCTAGTTATGACGTCACGCCTCAGTAATTCGATGCATAGTTTGTGAATTTTGACTACAACTATATAAAGTTGCGTTTTTCAAATGGTTATAGCAAAAGTTCCTTAAGTTATCCTTTTATTTACAATTTTTTGTCAATTAATGTAATTTAAAAATGGACTTGCCCACCCATCTTTGAAGACTAATAAAATCATGCTACCCCACCCAGTCATCATGCCTAATAGGCATGATGACTGGGTGGGGTGACATGTGGTGGGTAAGCAAGTTGAAGTGGTAGTGGTCTGGGAATGTCGCAGAACCGATGGCCTTTATAGTGACGAATTCTTAGTAGAGACCACGTCTTGACAAACGAAAGCAAGCTGGTGATGATTGAATAAGAAAAATGGAGAACCAGGATATATGTATTTGAATCTGCGCAACTGCGATTGGAAGGCAACAGTCTACCAATACAGTCAAATATGTTCACAGCTGAACGAAGGTCTCCCCTAATGATCTCCACGCGGGCCCATCCCTAGCAGTTGACATCCATCTGCTACCCGCTATATTCACTAGGTCATCACTCCATCTGATTGGACATTCTGGTTTCATCCAGAAGGGGTTTCTTTTTATTTTTAAAACTTCCCCAGTTTTATCGTGGCAACGCACTCTTCCGGACTAAAGTGTATCCCTAGGTGGCGATGTTTTATAAAATAAATACAAATATAATTATGTATGACATCATTGACACGTGTTTACATTTATCCGTAACGTTAAAACCATAAACGATCAAGTCAGTTCTAATGTTACCATTCCTTACGCACTACTTATTCACAAAGGAAAGATGAGGCACGCGCCATAGCTTGGTATTGAGATGTCAACACTCGGTTTATAATCAGCTTTGCTCACTGAATCATAATGTGAAGACGGATTAAGAGGAATAGAACATCTTGATTTATTGTATGTTGTACAAAGAACATACTGAAGAACTCTATGTTACGGGGATAAGACATAGATTGGTACTAAAATGGTTGTATGTTATATTGTCAAAGTGACTTTTGATAGCACATGCTTAGTGGTCTTAAATTGTTATAAGTGATAAATAATATGTAATTCTGTTAAAACCAAACATGAACAAATGAACGTGACAAAAAACGTTTTTGTCTGTGGTAAGCATGATAAAATTTGCAACCATGTAGGGCTTAAGCCGAATACAAAAGCTTCGACTTTTTCGTTAATAATTTATGAAAAAATAAATACGCATTTATGTATTTACCAGTTTCAAGAATTAGGCTTATTATGTCTATTATTGCCAAACAAAAAAGAGTGCTTACAACTTTGGAACTCAATGCTGCGGACTTTTTGTTTTATTGGAGTTACACATGCAAAACTCGGTAACAGAGTACGGCGGCTAAACAGAATTAAATAAATCAAGTAAACAACGATTCGGTGCGTAAATATCCCGAGATTTACGGGCGTGTCGTCGCACGCGGCACATGCGCGCTCGTATTGCGCTACCAACGATTTGGTAATATTTTATAGCGTATTTTTAGGGTTCCAAATCCAAATAGCAAAAAACGGAACCCTTATCGATTTGTCAAGTCTATCTATCTGTCCGTGTATGTCACACCCGTTTCCTCCGAAACTATAAACACTACACTATTCAAATTTTGTAAATTTTGTGACGCTGTAAGTTTTGAAAAAAAAAAACATATATTTGGCTTCCCCAACATTGAACTGAAACGCAGAAAATTGTGTTTTCACATTTGTTTCATTCCTTTTGTCATCGAGACTTATTTTGTACATTTTAATTGATTTCTCTAGACATTAATATTGAGTCGTGTATATTTAGTATGAACACTGAACTCGGAGGCGCAGGAGCAAGCTCGAACAAACAATCATTAGGTGCAGTCACCCGAGTATTATACGAGTTACCTTTGCCGACCTCCTACATCGATATTGCACTTGCATTCCCTTTTTTTGTGAAATAGCAATTAAGCACCCTGATGGAAATGGTTGCCTTTTATTATTAAATTCAACCCATGTGGTACAATGAGAAGTCAGTTAGTACTCCAAAGGTTCTGGGTTCGATCCCCGGCAGAACATACATTTGTAGACATGAAATTCTGTTTGTATTGTTATAAATCAAATTAAAATAATGAGTTTGATATTTTTCTGCTTATAAAAAAGAAACTTTTCTTGTTGACTCCACGAGTTAACATTTCGTGATCTATTTAACGTTATCTGAGTTATCTTCTACGATACAAACAGTCTGACATTGCCTAATATTCGCTTTTGTCTTTGCTTTACGCAATATTTGATATTCAACTTTTTACGGCACAAATTGTGCAACATTGAATTCGCTTAATTTAATATTTACAAGAATAGGGCTGGTAGTAAGGAAAGGAACATTATGGTTTTATATTACACATAGAAAACACCCAAACCAATACAAACACAAATGTTTGTACTGCCTGGGAATCCAACCCGGAACCCTTAGTAAAATAGTCAACGTCTCAACCATTACACCAAATAGGTCGTCAAATATCTAAAAGAATTGTTTTTATGTTTGTATGTACAAAATAAAGTACAAGATTGAGTGGACACATTCCACTCAATCTTGTACTTTATTTTTGTGTTCAGACGAAAAGTCAAGGGCATTAAAATTTCTAGATACCTGGATTTATCTTTCTGCTCAAGTGACTGAGTATTACGTCGGTAGCCTATCACGAAAGTTAAGCAACCATCAGAATGTTGTTCATCGGATAGGCGACGGCAAAATATTATCTGGAGCCTCTCCGTGCTTCGGAAGCACGTTAGGCAATTAGTCCTCTTTTGACATCGAAGGATTTCGAACTGAAAATCTGTGCTACTGTGCCTCTTCTTTAACTCAAACTATTCTGCAGGTGCACTGTGAGCAAATCAGTTAGTTTGGATACCAAAACTATGCTTAAACCCAGCTTATTCCTCTTTTACCAAATTCAAGCATTGTAAATAAAAATATTTCTTAAAACCAGCATGAATAAAATTTTCTTAAATGTTAGGTTTACCGGAAATCGGTTTTAAAATAAGTGTTTTTGAAAATTTTTGTGTTGTATGTTCTAATAAAGGCACATAGCGAGTTTAGAAATCTGAAAGTTATCTTCTTTTGATACTGATTTCCCATTACCTTTTCAACTATTTTCCCATAATATGACGTATAGATTAGCGCTTATCATCACTGTTCATTAAAGCTCAACAAATATCCCACATTCAAGCGTCTCATTACCATGTCACAAGTATCATGGTACTTCATTAACATTGGTATGCACAATATTGTATTCACAATTCCATGGATATCGGAAAGTAGAAATTTGCCTTGTACATGTCGATTAAGCGTCAAAGACGAACATGATAAAATAATAGGTTAAATCGCTATGTTGTATGCCGCCGACAGTTCCAACAGCCAGCAATGTCCCATCCGCGAGTAGTGATGTCCATGTTGTCGATAAATCCTAGTATTATTATTAGGTAACGTGAAAGTTTGGAAGTATGTTTCGATGTGCTTTTGTTATTTTTTAATCCAAAAATACTAAACTCATATGTATCATCATCAGCTCATTAAACGTCCCCACCGAGGGGCATGAGCCTACCCGTATACGGTGATTAGGCCCTAAGTCAACCACGCGGGCCCAGTACGGATTGGACAACTTCACGCACAACCTTTGAATTTCTTCGCAGGCGTGCATGAAGGTTTCCTCACGATGTTTTCCTTCAAGAAAGAAAACATCGTGAAAGATCGTGGAAGATGGTAAGAGCGTCGGATAACGTACATATACACATATTTTCAAAAATTTGAAAACACATTGGTACGTGTCGGGATTTGTACCTCCGCCCTTCCGGTAGGAAGGCGACAGTCCACACCATTGAGCCACCGACGATCTCAGAAGATAGAGTCGATGCATGAATAGCGCCAGTGGTTTAAAACAAATTGTACCTTTGGTCTTAGAATAAAAAAATGTCTCCTTGCAATTTAGTTTTGATGCTGTTATACTTTCATTTTCATAGTGTATGTGTGCAAAAAATCTTCTTTTTCGACCACCATATTTTTATAACTTTGCTTGGCTCCTGACTTTAGGATATCGCAGCAAGCGTAATTACTAGACGCTTAAACTGTATCTTTATGCCATCGCTTGTACCATCAATGTGGGCTATTTATTGTCACTCTTACAGCACCTATACCCCAAACTAAGCATCAGACCATTACAAATAGACGTAAAAATTCAAATAAATTTAGACATTAACCCCAAATGTTTATACTTAGTATTAATATTTATATTTTATATATAATTAAGTAGTAATTATTGGCTTCTCTAAGAAATTAAAATACTGTCATAACTTAAAAATGAGATAATTTGAGTATGGCATGAAAACACAACAGACTAACTCCTTTTCCTTTCAAAACATAATCGACCAAAACCCTTCGGTTACTTTAATTGACAAGTCCATTAAATCTAGACATCGCAAACCGAATAAGTATCTCTAACATGCATCAATAATATCGATATTTTCGATAGAGCGGAACCAAATATCACGTAGACTGTATTGGCGCCGCACGCGCATCACGCTGCGTTGCACGAAGGGAAATTGCATAGATTTATTATTAGAATGCACCATGAGTGCAATAATTGCATTCGCACTCACCATCGGGCATGGTGAATATTTATTATTGAATTAAGATTGAGTTGTAGACTGGCCCCTATTACCGAGAAGCTTAAATAAAAAGAAAGGCGTCTCAGTTGGTATGACCACGTAATGAGGCGTGATTGATACCTATGTTGTGAATATGGCTTTGAACCTGCTGAAAAAAAAGACAGGCAGAGGACGGCCTCCACACACATGGTACCAGTATGACCAGTCTCGTACAAAATGAAAATCTACCTGACCCGACAACCCTAAACAGAATGTCATGGCGCAAAAAAATTAGAAGACGTGAAGTGGGAAAAGGCAATGGAAGAAGAAGAATTAAGATTGCGTTGGGTAGGTTATCGATGTTAAAGATTAGAGTTCACATCGTTATTTGTCAAAAATTGAATAGAGATAATTTTCCTCCCGTAAAAAGACTTCCTAATGGCATAAATAAAACATGATCATCAATCAATCATCATCAGCTCATTAAACGTCCCCACCGAGGGGCACGAGCCTACCTGTATAGGGTGATTAGGCCTTAGTCGTCCACGCGGGCCCAGAGCGGATTGGACGACTTCACACACAACCTTCGAATCTCTTCGCAGGCGTGCATGAAGGTTTCCTCACGATGTTTTCCTTCACCGTAAGAGCGTCGGATAACGTACATATATTTTTCGAAAATTCGAAAATACATTGGTACGTGTCGATTTGAACCTCAGCCCTCCCGGTAGGAAGGCGACAGTCCACACCACTGAGCCACCGACGCTCTCAAATAAATCATGATCCGTAAAAATTTCTGTACTAGTTTATACAACGTTTTTACTTAAATAATGTATACTGAAAAGAAATATTAGTTACAGATGGCAAGGTTATGTAGTTGAAGATAAATATATATATTACAAATTGCGTCAATTTTATTCGCAAATTAAATAACTACTATAAAAGTGACAAATAATACCCCGGATCGTAGTTTAGGTATTACTATGATTTACATAGAAAAAATCCTACCATACCTAAATGTTTTTATGCTGATGAGATTATTACGGTTACCTAAACACAAACACTTCAATTCCAAGTGTAGATACGAGCCTATACAGACTCGTCCTATTCTGGATCCAGACCTTGTTAATTGCATCTAGTTTGTGGCACACCGTTACACAGGAATGAAGTCTTGCACTGTGTATTAAAGTCGCACACTATATACGCACACAAATCAAGACCTTATTTAAAAAAATGTTTGCTATATTCACATTCAATAAAAGTATATATTATATCATCTGTAATAGATAATATATAGTTGAATATATCATTTAAAAATTGGTATTTTTTTTAATTAACCAATTTTTCTAATGATATTATAAACTATATATTATCACAGATAATATAATATATACTTTAGATAAAATATAGTTTATTATTTCATTAAAAATTGGTTTTTTTTTTAATTGGTTTGTAAAATACTTGTTGATTGGCTCGATAGTATAATAGTCTTTATACTTTTATTTATTTGGAGTAGACAGCTGTTTTAAGTTTGTATATATGGCGGCTCCCTCGGCGAATAAAGGCGGCGTGCGTAAGGCACTGTGCGTAGTAAGACTACTGTAGCGTGCACCAACCCTTGTTATTGGTAAGAAATTAGTTGTTTGTAATACTAGCTACATACCTATAATAAGCATGTACATACATAAGTATGAATGGAATTTCCGCTGATGGCCACGGATGGCCTTCCTAGCTTAACCAGGCAAGTTCTGAGCTGACCCTAACTAAACAATATATGCAAATAACAATAGGCACTAAAACGAACACTTCTGGTTAGATAAATTTAACACATTTTTTCAAAAAAGAAAAGATAATATGTCCTTTGCTTACTTGATCATTAAAACATCAACAACTCATTTTGGGTACCTATTTATTGGCTCAGTCAAAAAGTAATCAACAGCTAACTCTAATAGCCGTTACTAGCCAGTAACAATATTACAACCTATTTACATTTCCCTATACATTGCAATAAAACTTCATCCCAATTACGCCGATGTTCCGTATAAATCATCGAAGCCCCGCGACCATTAAAGCTATCTGTCTCGGCTTAATCAAATCGAATCCATTACTAAGATACACGAGGTAGTATAAATCACTAGGCCCGATCGCACGGAAGCTGCAATAATTGCATTTCACCTGCACCTATTGCTTGTCTATGGGTATACCTTAGTATGGTAACAGAGCATTGAATTTTATACCCGGCGCGATGAACAAGAAAACCTTGAAAATTTCTAGTGAGACCAATTTCGTGCGTCATAAAAGTTATATTTTATAGGATGAGATATTATTTATTCTAAAGGTAGTGTTATATCCTCGAAACTTTTCAAAGTCTATCAGATTCTAGACTATAAAAAGTTATTTAGACAGAACTTGAATGCATTGTAAATCGTTAAGGGGACAACAGATTTTACCTCAAATCTCTCTTCAACATGGACATAGGTTTTCCCCACATACATCCAAATATACAATTAGACTGGACAAGCCGCCAAGTTTATAGGCAGTCCCAGTGTCGCAATTTCTTTTTGGTTCTTACCTGTGAAAAGTTATATATTCTCGGTAAATTTACTGATCCCTTGCGATGATGGCATGTCACAATTGCACAGGATGGCATTTTGAGATAAAACGGTAATTTCTTCTAATATTCGTGCGTCTTGACTCGTCTCACAGAGCGTAAACTGGCAGCCAGTGTATGCTCGTTGAGCTTACATTTGTCGCACTTAAAAACGCGGCTTGCCCTTATCTCCTGTATTGGGAAATCTGTGGTTTTCCCCATATTGCGACTTCATCCTCATCCTGCCTCCACCTGCGACGATTCGTAAGTCATCGGTCTATCGGGCTGGAAGGACGTCCATCGCTACGATTGTCTATACTCCAGAACTCGTCTGCTCCACAGGCCATCGGTTCTGCGTCATATATACACTAGGTGGTAGACTCGATACTGAGTCGTCTAGGTAGGTACCACCGCAGTGCCAGATATCATCCCGTGAAACAGGAGTGTTATGCACTTTTGTGTTTCGGGATGAGGGCACTGTAGCTAGTGAAATTACCGGGTATAAGAGACCTAACATCTGTTGTCTCGGGTGATGGGCGCAGTGCGACATTGATGGAGTATAATAACTATCAGTTGTTGGTCTCCTTTAATGGCGCTCTGTCATGATCTGGCGTATCACTTACCATCAGGTGAGCATCCAGACCGCCTTGTACACTTATAACATAAAAAAATAAAAAAATATACATATGACTTACCCACTGCCGCTTTAACTTGCTGATACCGCGAAAATTAAGTTGAAGAAATTAAGTTCTCTTATATTAATATGTTATGAATTTCTATGACATTTTACGTGTTTAGTGTCTAGTTTTCAAATGCATCGTTTATAGCAAATGTCACTTACTGGATTCGACAAGTTTGATTTTACGAGATACATAAACTTCATATGTATTTAAATCAATAACAGACTCGTCAGCGTCATATAACTATAAATTGAAGCGGAGGCCTTAATTTTTTTCATAGTACGTGTAAAATTATCATCATGAGCTTGCAATGTCTCACTGCAGGGACGGCCTTCCCACACAGCTTGACTATGGGGTGTTTGAGCTGTAACGTTATACACACGTGCGGATTGGTGGGTGTTAACGATCACTATTCTATGGTAATAGCCGGAACCAACAGCTTAACGCGCCCTGCGAAGCACTGGTTTATTGTTCTTTACAGACAATCAGGTGATTGTCCGAGGGGCACGAACCTACTCGTAAAGGTTGTATAGGCTATAGACGTCCACGCGGGCCCAGTGCGGATTGGCTGACTTGGCACAACCCTTGAATGTCTTTGCTATTCTTTGTTTCTCTTTAATGTTTTCCTTCACTGGAAGAGAGTCGAATAAACGTACGTATAATTTCTAAAATTTGAAAACACATTGGGATTTTAACATGCGCTCTCCAGATCGGAAGGCACCAAAGAACCACCGGCGCTTAATGTCAGCCTGCAATGTCTTAATCAAACTTGTAAAATCGCACAATTGGACGTTCACTATGTGGTCTCCTCACTAAGAACCCACGACCGAAATATGCAGCAATTGAAACCGATGTTGAATGCTCAAGACCAAGAAGATTTATGCGTAAAATAAAAAATACGTTTCGAAGCAAAAATACAACACATGAAAACTATTTGCTGATTAAAATTTAAAAGGGGCTTACCTATATACCTATATATTTTTTTCGAAATGGTTGCAGTATATTTGAAGTTGATCAGGTTTTAAAAATTCAAACTATATTTTTATATAACTACTTACCTAAAAATATTGTTTGTATTAAGATATATATCCCGGTCCTCTGGCATAGCCCGCCGAATTAGCAAGTTGATGTGGCAGTGGGCTGGTCACTTATGTCGCATACCGGATGGCCCTTGGAGCAGACGATTTCTGGAGTGGAGACCGCATCTTGGCAAGTGTAACGTAGGACGCCCTCCTACCCAATGTACCGACGACTTGCGGAAGGTTGCTAGTATAGGCTGCATGAGAAAAACCTATATTTATATCGTGGCAAAATACTTACATAAATTCATGTAATAATGCACCCAACCGTAACCGGACAAGGAGTTAACCATTGTAAAATGCAAATGCACGGGTCACCCGCACCCCAATCGTATGCCACTTATTAATTTGTTCACGATTTACACACCAGATAAACCGGCCCTTTGTGTAAATGACCGTAAAATTAATTGATGTAATTCATTTCGACCGATCATAAATAGGAGTAACAACCTATTTTGATATACGAGTAGAAGGGGCACTTTTGACTTTAATTTGATTAAACGTTGATGTTTTATGTTGCGTTCCAAATATATAGGGATTGCAATCATAACGGAGGATGTCTCTCTATTCAACCTATCGCAGTCCACTGCTGGACATAGGTCTCCCCCATTTTGTACGGATGTACTCATTTTAAAATCCTTTTTATCTCTAAAAATTGTTTTGGTTATGGTATTTTGGCTAAACTCAAAAAAACGTGTTCAAAATAAGATTGCAAATAAAAATATTTGAGATAAAAATGTTTATCTATAGCCTAGTAATATTAATATTATATGGAAGAGTGGAACCTCCTAACAGGCTTTTCTTGCTTAAATGGAGGTTCCAAATAACTAGATTAAGGCAAAAGATTGTAGATGAAAAAAAATATTTTATTTATTTATTTATTGCTTCTAGATAATTGATTATGGTTGTTGTTGATATCGACAATATAAGTTTACTGTCTACTCCTGATCACTAGTATACTATTTAATTATCTATGCTACTACAACTGAACAATCAGGCTAACCATTTTAAAGCATTAGTGAGATTATAATCAACATAATTTGATTAAAGTGACGTTTATTTCGGTGAAGGAAAACACCCTTATTACATTTGCATATCTCGAAGTTATCAAGTCTGGGTTATACAAAAGTCATGTAACCGTTTAATTGGGGATACTTAAATGATTTGTTTTAACGACCTTACAAGTGACACTGATATTAATAAGAAGTGCAAATTTAATTACATAATTGCGTTTGGGCATGTCATATTGAACTTTTTAAGTTCAAATTGGTTACTAAAATTATTCCCGCTCAACCTCTCGATGGATTGACTTGAAATAACTCCTGGTAAATGTTTCTTTTTCCCTCTTCTTCTCTTTTATTTCTGCGATTATTATCCCTTATTTTGCAATAACCAACTTAGTTTTTGTTGGTGCACACTAAATAACAAAAGAGTCTCTTCTATTATCATTAAGTTAATTTGTGTCAATGTTCACCTAGGACGTCCACCGTTAATGGTTGGATGTCCTGATTAAGGTCACCGGAAAGCGCTGGATGCATATTACCTCAAATCGGTACGTATGGAGAAAAGTGGAGGAGGCCTATGTCCAACAGTGGACGTCCAAAGGCTGACATGATGATGATGAATGTTCACCAAAATCTGTCCTTCGATCTGTAGCTTACGACTTCTTGTACAATAAGATCTTTATCACAAAGCATCCGCAATTGCAATTTAATTAACAGTAATGAGGTCACACATTTTATATCTAATTCAATATACGAACGCTCCAATCCCATCAGCTGATCGCACAATGCGTTGGCGCAACGGGACGTGACGTCACGCCAATGGTACCACCACACCCTTGTAATAGCTCCGAAATCGGTCAGCCTAAACCATTGTCTTGGTGACTAATTGCTGTAATTACTACTGATGTCGTTCAAGATTTGCCGATTGACGGGACATATGGGGGCTATTTCGCAATCCGCCATTTGTTTTAATGGCAGCAACACTTTAAAGCTCAAGAACTCTATTGTGCAGACGTATGATTCTTATCTTAAATGTCGCATGTCACCATAATAATATTACCTTGCAGGAGAATATGTTGACACGAGTGAAAATAAGCAATAAGATTTGAAATGCATTTATGCTGATTCCTATTTTGATTTATTTAGCTACTATTGTTTATTAATTTAGTGGTACTGGACAAAAACCCTAAGACAAGGTTTGATTTGTGTCATCAATAACCATAGTAATTATGTATGTGAAGTATAACATTAATCTAAAATATAACATCTGAAATTCGTATAACGCACGTGAGGTATATATTTTATTATATATTATCAACCACCTAGTAAATACAATATAAACAAGTGAATAATTTTGTAATGTTTCATCTTTTTCATTCATTTTGTGTCGGTTTTTGTTTGCTTAAAATATTTTTTAAGTTTTTTTTAATTATGTCGGGCTTGCTCTTGAGCACAGACTATCCTGATGGAAGAGACGTGCTCTAAGATGGAGCGAGCTTGCCCAGAAAAAGCCTATTCACTCATTTTTTAAATGCCACGGGGTTGTATGTGGCCGAAAACACAGATGCAGGTAGTTCATTCCATTCATTTGCAGTACGCATAATGAAAGTAGGTGCAAAACGTTTAGTCTGGATACGAATAACGTCAACCACAAATGGATGAAATTTTGCAGTCCGCCTTGATGACCTATGGTGAAAGGGAGACGATGGGATGGGCATGGAGCTCGGAAGAACACTCACCAAAGTAGAGCCTGTAAAAAATTGATGAACATGTCACTTTACGGCGGTGGGATAGGCTTTGCAATTTGGAATTAACGAGTCCCTTATCGCCAATAAGTTTGCTGGCTCTGCGATCGATTGAGTCCCATGTAGCAAGATAACATTTTGCTGAACCATCTCAAAGGTGACTGCAGTACTCCATGTTAGGTCTGAATGTTTAAGTAAACTTTCTATTTATTGCTATAATTAAAATTAAAAATCTCTGCATTAAGGCACTTGTAAGTAATTCCTAAAAATTGAAACCTATGATACAGTATATCTATTTACTCATTTTCAACTGTAAATATTTTTAGTTTAAATTTTGAAGCTTTTTTGTGTGTTTATCAGTGCTGATTAGCACATGGTGTTGGCTGTGTGCCAGCCAAACAAACTTAAGCCGAAAAACTTTGTTACTACCGAAGTTATTGGAGTTGATAAGATTAACGGGCGACGAGTGAAAAATATCCCAGATCTTTCTACCATTTTTTTTTTAATTTGATATTCTTTATTAAACTAGATTAAAAAACTAAATTTAAAAAAGTATTTTAAGACGTCCGTTCCAGGGCCACCATGTGGTTTTGAACTATCAACTTATTTATTTTATTTATTTATTATTTAATCATGTATGTACACAGTAATACAATAAAAACAGGTACATGGAATTTTTTTTACAAAGGAACTGCTTAAAACTCTAGAAACCAAATAGTAAACACATTTTTTTAATTAGAAGGAAAATGCAATTCCGTTACTTATTTGAAGACCCTGTTTGGCTTCGGACATTCTGATCCTAACCGTACGACATGTCAAGATACTGCCCAAAATAAACATGCACTCTTGCTGGTGATCCATCCGATAATACAGCATCTGCGATCTTTCAATAAGAAAAATAAAGACATTTGATCAGTGAAAAAGAAAGAGTTTATTTATTACTTATATCATTCTTCATTAGATTTACTTTCATTATCCAGACATTATTAATAGATGGTGGTTATGTATTTCGACCAAGCGTATGCTCGTTTGGCATAGCTGGGGAGAACTAGTAAAAATCTGGTATATTTGTGTATATCTGGTATATCAGGGAGACATAGAAATCTTCGTAATTCGGTCTGTACAAAAAAATATATTTTACTAAAAAAATGTTAAATGTAAAGTCATCAAACTTAACACTAACTTTAAAACTTCAGTAAGCAGGAACATAAGTGAAAGGAACAGTCAAAGCAGTGAATGTTTTCACACGACACCAATAATAGTAATGAAACATCCACTTACATCACTGAATTCGAAATGGCTACTAAATAGGACTGAATTAGACGCAGCAATAAAAAATCAAGTGCAGCCCAAAATAAATTAGACAGCATGTACAACACAGGACTACTCTAATTAGGTGATTGGTGTTGTCAGGCATTATTTGCAATTAATATAGTGTTACCTAAGAATAGCATTTAGCTATAAAACTTTTATTGAGCAAAATTACCTACATCTTTTAAACTTATGGTTTTTAGTAATTAAGACACTTTTAATTACTAAAAACTTTAAATATTTTGAAAAGTATGAAATAAACAATATGACAAAAATTACAAATACTAACGATAAGTAATTATTAAAAGAGAAAAATGTACATAATGTGTTTTCAAATCAGGATACAACAACTTAACTACAAACCACCAAATACTAGATTTGTGGCGATTTCGTACCCTGCGATATGTAAGCAGAGATTTAAAAAAAACTGTCAATTTTAATTCTAGAATTATTCATTCGGTGTCCAGTATTTTCTTGTATACACATAGCGTGTATATTTTACAAATGATTTATGTAGGTGTCAATACTAACTGTTAAATACTATGGGAGAATAAAATAATTACCAATAAGATCTGGTGTAATTATCTGTAGTCAAGTTGCTTTTATTGTAATACCAATAACAGAAACTGCTTTTGAATAGACAAACGTTTTATTAGTGAAAGAATCACTACATGCGCTAAATGGTTTTTATGGTAAGATACAGACATCTATGCTTGTCTCCAAAACTAGGAATATCTAACAAACGTTTGTATTATGGCAATACTGTCACACATTTCGGCACGAGTATTTGTGCCCGTGATCTCATTCCGATCCCGGCTGTGATTTATCGTCACATAGAGCTGCCGATATGGTGACGCAAGTGCCTACTGAGCCGTGACATTCGTACACTCCTTGATGACTGCTGCCCCAATTCTGGTGATGCCATCGCTGGGATGTGTAGCGCTAATCACTTGAAACGTAAAATTGATACATTAATCAATCGATAACTAGTTTTTTATATGACTAGTACTTATGATTCCAGATGCTCTTTTGTATCGATTTGAACTCTTCGTATTTTTTAAAGATATTTGTACATATATTATATATATTGTTTTTATATTATTTATCAGGAAAGTGTACCTATTTAACGAAAAGCTTATTAATTTCTAAATACGCTTAAAAATAGTACCTTATACTTACATCCACGGCGAGAAGTGGCCTACTCTCGCACATTGAAAAGGAAATGTAGATTTCCTGGAACGCGTTAAATATTAAATGCCCATTCCATTTGGTATTGTTAAATATGTAATTCTTCACGCGCCCAAGCATTGTGGTGTTAATTAAGTAGTTAAGTTTGTTTGCACTATGGGCTAGAGGTAAAGTTACTCAAATATTAAACTCCTGAGTCCTTAGACGAATGATAATTTTATCGAATATCCTTGGCCAGTATTCAATGAGATACACAGTTGAAATTGACATCAATAACTCATTTTATCTACATACATTTTACTTTTAAGGATGTTACTTAATATCGACACGTCACAGGTAAAGATGCAGTATGTAGTGAAACTATTAAGAACTGCTGATAATTTAGTTGAGGTCACAATCCAGATCGTTCTACAGCCACACTAAAACATAATGGCAGGACTATGCCTTACTATGGTAGCAAATTTCCAAATTTAAATTTCATCCATAAAATAAAATAAAAATTCTAGACTATAAAAATTCTAAATTTAGATTAAATGCTAACTCTATAATTGTGAAGGGTTTTGCAATAACCCCCTCAGATGGCAGGTGGGATGCAAATATTAGAAAACTTAACGCATTTCTGGGACCTGAGGTCCTGCAAATGTTCATAGGCGGCGGTGTCATTTACCATCAGTGAACCGTATGCTCGTTTGCCTCCTGTTCAATAAAAAAAAACTATAAAATACCGATACCGGTTTGTTGAGAGAGCTTCTAGTTTTCTGTTTTATTTTAACCTTATGCGTAACTCTAGTTTCGTCATCCGAATACCTGCCATGAGATGAAATTCCATCATCATCATATTGATGGTTGGCGTTCTAACATAGTTCGATTTATGCGAAAAATTTTTCCACGTTCTTTGCCAATATAAAATGACCTATCAGCAGCGGGATTTTATGTCAGCTTATTACATATAAATATTTAGAAAAAGAGCGCATTTCGCCTATAAGGCAAATGAAACTTTTGATGTCACCAATGCTACTGGGCAGAGGTGAACACTTTCCATTAGGTTGCTCTGTTGCTCATTTGCTTTTACTTCTAACACAAAAAAACCGCGGCAATAGTAGGGCTAGTGACTATTATATTTTAATCTGCCGTCACTTTTATATGTTGAATGAATATTATTGATTTGCAATCGAAAAGGGCTTCACAAACCCTTTGATAGTATCTGTATATTTGTATGCACGCCGTCACCCACCGGTATTATAAAGGCTGGTTGTGACACTAATGCTAATTATCCGTGGACGAGTTGTATGACACATGGATTAATTGTCATCCATTGTTGTTGAAGGCGTGGTAAACCGTAGATTTACTTGATGACTTAACAACTTTTTGGTTTAGAGCAGAATAGTGGAAAAGTAAGAGGAAAACATTTTTTCACCGTAAGGAACAAGAAATGCAAGTAGGTACAGTAAGAACTACAATCTCTGCATTAAACATATTCAGTGTTGAAGAAAACCAATGACTGTATATAATAATTTTTGTTATCACTGCCCTGTGCCAATCAGCGTACGAGTGATCTTTGGTCTTTTATTTTTATTCGGTAGTTTTACTAGCTACAGAACACAAACCTGCAAAACACTCCTATTTCACGAGTTTATATGTAGTATGGTGGTACCTAACTAGACGACTCAGTATTTATATAATCTACCACCTAGTGGTATATGTGGTCGGAAATAAGTTGAATGTATAGAATAGAAGAAAAAAGGAAAAGTTATTATTTGCAAAACCAGCACGATCCACTCAGGTAAATTTAAAACTGTTAGTTGCTTCATTGATATAACAAGAGGTTCGGCATATCTGATCGATGGTATGAATGGACACCGCCATTAATTATGATAATATATTTGAGTCGTGCGGTAACCGTATGAATGAGCAATTGTTCCGCAAACGTTTGTAGTACAGTACTTTGACAATTATTAACTATCGAATACAAACAAAAATCAGCAAAGATGACGCCACTGAATTATGTTTTTCTCAATAATTCAGGTGCATCAACATTTAACATTTTTATATGAGCGTCGGTAGCGCAATGGTGTGGACTGTTGCCCTCCTACCGCGAGGACTTTGGTTCTAATCCCGCCACGTACCAATGTGTTTTCGAATTTGCGAAATTATATGTACGTTATCCGACGCTCTTACGGTGAAGGAAAACATCGTGAGGAAACCTTCACGCATGTCTGGGAAGAGATTCAAAGATTGTGCGTGAAGTCGTCCAATCAAAGTCGTGCGTGAAGTGGACGACTAAGGCCTAATCACCATATACGGGTAGGCTCGTGCCCCTCGGTGGGGACGTATAATGACCTGATGATGAACAATTTAAACACGATCATTCTTAAAATAATTTTAAAAAAAAAACGCTGATCTGGCGAATTTTGTACCTTATTTTATATGAACAATAAATACCACCCGTTTTATAAAAAACTATTTTTATAAACTTTAAGAAGCTTTTTATTAAAATATATTTGTAAATTATATGTTTAACTTCGTTATTTTTTATTAAATATGATATTATTTTTTATATGTATCTATTTATATATATATATTTGTGATATTGTATTGTTGTATTTATGTATATGTATGTATGCTTTTGATTGTTTTTGTTAAGTACAGCGATAAGGCCGCCTTTGCCCACAGTATTGTCAATGTTACTGTTTTTTATTTTATTTTTTGTGTACTTGTGAGCAATAAAGTGTTTTACTACTACTACTTTTTACAAGTTTATACTTAAAGTTGGTTTGTGATTGATATGTGTGACGTATAGTATCTATGTATTAAGTTGTTGTTCGTTCACTCTAATTTCATTATTATGAGGCTTTCGTATGTATGAAATCCATTTATTATCTTTATGAAAGTTAATTTGCGAGTTTTCTTATCTTACATTATTTTGTTTCAGATTGCTTGTGGTAACACTACAGGCCATAGGAGTATACGCCGAGCTCGCCAGCACTGAAATAGGACGGCCGGTATGTATTATTATTTGGGTTTTTATCTCGATAACTTGCGATTACAACAATACGCCTAGGATATATCCTCAGCGTAGGATGTCCACCAGTAAACTAGCAAGTAAAACGATGACCTAATTAAGTTCGCCGTAAAGCGCTGGATGCCTCCTCAAATCGGTACAGATAGAAAGCATTGGTCGAGGCCTTAGTCTAGCCTTTGACGTACAAAGGCTGAGATGATGAATAAATCAACATTTAACTTATTCCTGTATGTGTCTTCCAATCATTCCAATCAACTCAACCAAAACTTTTTCTCAGCCACATCCTAGCACATTTGAGGTCAACTGCTCGGCTGAAGCAGGAACTTAAAGCTTCAAACAATAGATATATTATTGTCCTCATTATTTCCATGAAATGTCATTCTAATATCCATTATTTTACAGATGTCGCGAACGACAGTGTCTCGAGCTAACACGACGGTGTACGCGTGGAGCGCTTGGGGTTCGTGGAGCTCATGTTCCAGGACTTGTGGGGGAGGAGTCTCAGTGCAAGAGAGACAGTGCCTACCCAGAGATCCAGCCAGGTAGGAAGTCAACTTATTTAGACAACTAAATGTGGTCACTTCATATTTTTTTATGGTATAAAAAACTAACCATTCTGGTATCAGTTTCAAAAGCTTACGACTCAACGACCTGTGTTCTGATCTGAACGGATTATAGTGTTTTCAGAAGCACGTCACAATCTTACTTTTAGAGTAATCAGGTTATAAAGCATACAATATCAATATAGTTTGGTTAGGACATAAATGGTTTATTTCATTCCTTAAAAGTGACCGCCACTGAATCACGAAATCGGCGAAATACGTTCACAGAAAATATGTATATGAACGTATTTCGCCGATTTCGTTGTACCTACTAATTAAGTTTTAACAGAATAGTTTTAATGGTTTCGGAGAAAGGTGTGACATATGGACGGACAAACAGACAGACATGAAGTATCTATAAACTCAGAACCCTGAAAACAGAAAGGGAAAGTCGGAAGGTTGAAGGGAAGTTTGTTCTTGACGCTTTCATTATTCAACCAAGTTTAAACATTCATTTAATTTCCACACCGGAAACAAAATTTGCCACACAAACTCCACAATTCCCGCTTCAAAGCCGCTACGAGCCTGAATGCTCATAATGGCTATTTACGACGACATAGCATAAAGCGCAAAACGTACACCAATCACAACTTATATAAACAGTCGCCACTGAATAATAACAGAGATCGTTTATCGCCTTTTGTCCTACGTTTGAAAGTGTTGTAAATCTCAACGGTCCCTAGATTTACATGTTTGGCTTAGGGCATTTACTATCAACGGGTTAAGCGAAATAGGAATAATTCTAGGTTCCTGGCGTCCTTCAAAAAAATGAATGGTAAAGGACATGTTCATGTGCTTGCTAGCCTGTAATTTGTGGAAAGTATTAATTGGTACTGACAGACAAGTGCACAAGCCAAACTGATAGACGCATAGAGAGCAAAATACTAATATCTATAATACGTACCTAAACTATGTTCCTTGGGAAGTGTAGGGAAGTAAAATAAGGACAAATTAGTTTTTTTGTATCTATGTTTTAATAATTTTTGATTTTAGCATTTAAATAATGCAAGTAACATTAGTTTTATGAATACCGGGTTTTAATGCGAAGTTTATATAACAAAAGCTTCTTGACCGCCACGGCCATATCGGGGTTTCGAAGTACTGACTAACACTTTAATATGATTAATTAAATATTAAAAACAGAAACAAAACCAATACGTTTTAAACAATCAGGACCTCATCACTATTCTAATACCTCTACGGTTTAAAAACAAATTCTTTTTCTAAACAAAATAAACAGTAACATGTGAGAGACAATGGACGCGGTATATTTTCTATGTCTGGTATTGTTTTAATTATTTCATAATAAGGACCGGTACAGGCTATTAAGATAAGCGCCCTTGTCCTTAGATACAGTTATCTTAAACTTTTAGCTTGGAGAATAAATATGTCCGATTGGGGTTCAATGCCTTATTACAGGGCTGTCTAAAGTTGATACCTTGGTCGATGATTCTTGATTCGTGTATTAGGTTTTACACACAATTAAATGTCTATTTAATAAAAAACAGAGAAAGTCATACTTGGTTTATTCGTAGATGAATTAGATAGATTCTTTGCGAATATTTGTAAATTTGGTTTATTATTCTTTAGCACTAGCTAAAGGAAATATCTTTGAGGTACCGAAAAGAATGCTTTGTGTTTCTACGAGATACGTAATTAGTACATAAAAATAAAACATAATACATTTTTAAAATTGTTAGTTTAACTAAATAAATAAACTTACACGAAGGTAATTAATAGTTATAAATGAAAAAAATAGCCAATAAGTATCAAAATTTAAAACTGGTTAAAATGATATTTTTGACACTCTGTTATATGGTTAAAGCCTGCGCAGCAGAGCGGGCGCACTATTGATCATAGATCACAATGATATCTAATTGATGCGACTGATGATAAGGGATGCCACGCGGGAGATTCTTCCGCGTTGCCTACGCATGACAATGCAGGGTGTTCTGTTTCAGGAATGATATTTTGTAATAAAAAATAAATGTTTACATTCATTTAGTGAATAATTTGTTAGCTTTGAGTTGTGGTGTATCATTTTTATAAATTGACATTATTTCAGGAAAACTGTGATTTATCCGGTAGGTTTTAATTATTTATAATTTCTACTGTCAGACAAGACCGTTCAATGTAGGTACACGTAACAACAAATTTTTGTCATACAAAGTCTCATAAGGTGTTTGGCGTGTTGGATAGTTACCACTGTTAAGTCCAAGTCAATCCGTTTTTATTCAATTTTATCTTGAAATTGGGATTAATGAATGTAATACAAAATTATGGTTGACCATTTTTTTTGTGCTATTAATTGTATGTACTTACTTTTAAAATAAAAACATGCGAATATATATCTAATTGAATTTGGATTATACAGCAACATAAATAAAATTAATCTCGAGACACAGTGTCTTTTAAATAACATTAATTTAATGGAGGCTGATACGGTTGTCAGCCCTGTACGGTTTTTTTATCAAGGCATGGGTCTGGATACACGCTCTGAGGTGGAG